>MU225014.1:584712-605133 GCA_018584345.1 Thuja plicata | reverse complement strand
TTTCTCAAGTGGGTTGAGTTGTTAAGTATTCCTTAATGGAATGTGACAACATTAGGAGGTGGGTTAGAGAAGATTTTAGGTTTAAGATTAGATTAGCATGGGTGAATGGGTTGAGAAGGGTTAGAACTCAGGGTAGAAGTGGTTGAGATAGGTTAGGTTGGGGTTTAAGGGAATATTAATAAATGAAATAAACTTATTTAATTCATTTATAAATATAGGAATTAATTATTTAAACAATGAAATTGTTTTTTAATAATTAGAGGTCTATAGCCATTTTAATTAAATTAAATAGGTTAGGGGAATGGGTTAATTGCAAGTGGGTATTTGATTTAGGGATTTATTTAATTTCTTTATAATTAAATACTATAGCCATGTTTGATTTTGATTTGATCTGATTGGTCAAAATTGATTTGAATTGTATGGCTATAACAGTTAATATAAATCAGTGATAAAAATCACCTAGGACATTAAATTGATTCAAAGAATTATGCCAAGCAGTAACAGGGTCGTTTGGACATAAATCGAGGGTATGATCACACTTAGGGCAAATAGGGTCCATAGTTGCGACAGAAAAAATTTAGGTGGTTACAGCGGCGTTTGTGGGGAGGTAATCCCTCTGGGCATTTATTATTTAGTAGCAAATATACCAATTTGGTATACCACGGGTCTTGGGTGATGGACTCCACGGTGTAAGTTTGACATTCTATGCAGGGAGTCTCTTCTACCATCGCTTGACTTAGTCCCTGGCCCCAGACTATCTTCATGGGCTGCATTTCTAAGTCATACTCCTGGAGGATGGCCATCCATTTCCCTTGTCTCTTTCCCAATTCTCTCTGCATCAGCAGAGACTTGACGGCCTGATCTAGAATAATAGCATGTACTTTGCTTTGAAGAATGTAATGCCAAAATTTCTTCACGACGCGAACTATAGCAAAGGCCTATTTTTCCATTGATGAATATCGAACTTCGACAGTCTTGAAGGGGGAGCTCATGAAAGCTATTGGTTGTTCCTCCCCTTCAACCTTTTGAGTCAACATTGCCGCGACAGAATGCGGTGAAGCAAAAGAGAAAATGTAAAATGGAAGGGAATAGTCTGGACTATCTAGGATAGGTGCTTCTGTTATTGTATATTTGATCCAGGTGAATGCTCACTTTACCTCAGGATTCCACTCAATCTTGGCATCCTTCTTCATCATCTCATTGAGTGGTTTAACTATTTCTGAAAATCCCATGATGAACCGCCTTACAAAGTTGATCTTTCCGAAGAAGGATGACATCTCTTTCTTGCTGCCAGGCATTTGTAAGTTTAGCAACGCTTCAACTCTATCAGGGTCTATGAATATTCCCTTCTCGGAGATGATATGCCTGAGAAAATTCCCCTCGGTGACCCTGAATATGTATTTCTTGGGGTTGAGGGATATTCCATACCAGTGACATCTCTCGCAGATCTGAGTGAGATGGGCGGGATGGTCACGCCTATCCCGGGAAAAGATGGTCAAATCATCCATGTAGATGATTATGCACTGATTCACAAGGCCCTTGAACGCAATGTCCATGGCCTTTTGAAATGTAGCCCCTGCATTGATCAGACCAAAGGGCATTCTTTTGTATGCAAAAATTCCCCACTTAGTGGTAAATGCTATTTTCTCCCTGTCTTCGTACTTAACCATGACTTGGTTTTATCCCGAGTATCCATCCAAGAAGGACATCATCTGAGATCCATTCACTATTTGCAACACGTCATCCAACAAAGGGAGAGGGTGATTATCTTTCTTGGAGGCCTTGTTTAGGTTTCAGAAATCTATGCAAAGGCAAATCTCACCGTTCTTCTTCCTCACAGGGACTAGGTTAGAAACCCACGTCGTGTGTCAGATTGGGAAGATTATCCAGGTGAACAATAGTTTTTCTACCTCCCGATGAATCAGAGGCTCTATCAAGGGGTTGACCGGTCTCTGCTTTTTCCGAAAGGGCTTAGCATCAGGTTTCAGGGGAATAGTATGGGTCATGATGGATGTGTCATATTTTTTCAAGTCTTCATAACCCCTTGCAATTACGTTGATGTATTCTCAGAGAACCGCAAGAATCTTCTCCTTTTCCTCAAGGGAGAAGGAGGTACCAATATGGATCATCTTTTCTTCACTTGGCTGGCCGATGTTAATCTTTTTGAACTTTCCTCCCTCAGAGGAGGATGACACCTTCTCCAAGGCCCGAGGGTCCGAGTCAAAGATTCATTCCAGTGCAACAATCCCCTTCAGGATGGTGTTAGTAGGTAGGTCCATGATCCCATCATCTTCATCACCCTGCCCAGTATCGTCATGGTCTCGTTCTTCCACTATCTAGTTTTCAAAGACACCAACATTCGCCATGAAGGCCAGGATATGCTGATCATCCTCAAAAACTTGAAAGTGGGTGACATTATCTGGAATAGACAGGGTAGGGACCATCTCAACTGAAAAGCTCCATAGTTTCGAGCCTGCCATTGGCTCAAGTGTGCTGGCAGAAATGACGAGGGCATCCGAGATGTAGTTTTGGCACCGGGGAATGAGGTCAATGCCAAAGGCATCGAAATCTTTAATAAGGCTCCAAGCCCGGTTGTGGTATGTGGCCAGCCTTTTATCATGACATGTGTATTGACTTCAGACTTGTTTAACAATCAACTCTGAATCACCCAGAGCCTGGAGGTGGGTGATACCTTTCCTTAGCGCAAATAAGAGTCTAAGGAACAAAGCCTCATACTCTGTGACATTGTTTGTATAGTTAAACTGCAGTCTGTAGGACACGAGGAAGGACTTCCCTCGTGGGTTGATTAGTTCTACCCCAGCCCCACAACCTTGTTTGGATCAGGACCCATAAAACTTGAGGGTCCATAAGTCATTGTTTGTAATTTGGGGCTGGGAAAGGGGAGTGTTCTTTGGATTTCTGTTGGGAGATTTGGGGGGGCTTCCTCCCCAACTACCGGTGTGAATGTAGAATTTACCTTCGAAGCTGTTTGGATTTGGGATTCCTAGGGAGATGGCACCAAAGGAGTGCATCCCGTAGGAACACTGGGCCTCGGGGAATCAGTTACATGTTGTTTATTCCAGAAGGTATCAAGGTGCCGGTTAGCGATCAAAAGACATGGCCCACACTCGAGCTCTAAATATTTCTGGTAGTGTACTCTACACCAAGTGCCAGACAGGAGTGTAGCAAGGGTTGCAGTGGCACCTTGAGAGTCAACCTCAACTCTGATCTTTTCTTCTAGGTCCTGGGCTCTCTGCAGCACTGCGGGATCCTCTCCGGGGATGAAATCAAATGTTAAGATTTCAAAGGGTCGGCACACCCCCAGGGAAGTCTTAGAGAAAAAGACCTCATTGACCCTTCCAACCTCGGTAAGGGCCTGTTTCATCCAGGGTTCACTTTCGACCTGGATCTTATTTTATTCTCCTTCCCATGGAAGCCATAAATGAGTGAAGTCGGTCGAAAAGTATCCATTCAAGGAATTAGACCAATTCTGACTTAATAACATCCCATAAGTTTCTGGGATGTCCACCACTTGGATGTCAATTATGCTGGCTATCCTGGGGTCCTGGATAAGCTGTATCCAAATGTTCTTCAATTCCCCCACCATTTTTATAGTAGTCTTATCCAGCTGGATCACTGCACCATTAAATGGGGTGGGATGGAATCCAAGCTTTTGACAAATGGACAAGGGCATGATGTTACCCGAAGCTCCAGAGTTTACTAGGTAATTGTGTATATTTTTGCCTTGGATATTCAGGCCTAGTAGGAAGGGAGGATACTCATTGTTCCCCTAGAAGATGACCGCGTTGGCATCTTTGAATGAGACAATCTTGGGTAGGCGACTGACGGCTTCCGGGTTCCCCAAGAGCTTCAGAAGAGACTTCTTCTGCCCGGGATAGTTTAGAAAAACCTCCATCAAGGTCATGGAGGTGGTGGTCTATTCTAACACCTTTGTAATATCGAATCTTCCTCCTAGGAATTGGTGATTTTCCTCGGCCAGATCTTTTGCTTGGTTAGAGCTAGGACCTTTTGGAGGAGCGGGTCGATCAGTCATGTTATTTCGGGGAGGGGGAGTGTCTTTGATAGGAGGTGTGGGCATGTAAGCTGGTCCTTTACCAACCTCACTTTGAGTATTATATGGAGTCTGCGGGTTAGTAAAGGCATTGGCCTCAAAGGGCGGGATAGATTCATCAAAGAATCCCTGCAATTTGGATTCTTCTTCATCCTCCCTGAAAGTTCTGAAGAAGATGGTGTCACAGGTGAAGGCACTGTGGGTTGGCTCTTGGACAGGGGGTTCTGGAGGGGTGGTGTCATGTGACTGCTGCCTATCTAGCTAAGAGATCATGATGACCTTTTCCAAGGTGGCACAATTCACCTCGTTGTGTGAACCTGTGTCGTGCAATCTACACCAATTAGTCATGGGATGGAAGTCTGCAACTGGTGTGAAATGTGATGGTCTAGCACCATTTTGGTTGGCATTTTGGTTCGGAGGTGGGCCTCTAGTGTTCCCGTTATTATTATATTGCTGTTGATTGGGCCTAGACCTGTTGTTGAAGTTTCTTCCTCTGGCATTGTTGTTTCGTTGGCCGGAGAAAATGTTCCCCTCTGGGAGTTTAAATTCTGGGGTGCGTAGGACCCCACCTTTAGTTGGCCCATGTCCACTGTCAAGGTGGATAACATTCTCTAGAGGGATTCGACCTCGACGGTCAACTGGGTGTTGGCGTCACAATGTGACGGTTGCTGTTGTTGTTGGTTTCCTAGGAAGGCAACAGTATTAGCCAGAGTTGAGGGCGGTAATCCTCCAGTCATGGATGACTAAAAGAAGGGCACTCTGGATGGTTGTGTCTGAGACTATTGTGCCTGCTGCGGCTGATTCCAAGGAAAAGCTTCCAGACCTGGCACTGTCTGGGTCTGCATTGGGTAAATGTACCGGTCCTGCTGGTCTATCAGAGGTGGCACAAAATTCATCGTTATTGAGGGGGCTCCCATTGCCAGATTAGGGTTGTACCCCCCGGCGTACGCAGTTCCACCAGGGATCATGTTGAAGGGAATACTCTGCCCAATCCCGCCCGGAGATTTGTTGAGACCACAGGACAATTCTAAAGCTAGGTTATAAACTTTTTCCAAGTTGTCTCGGTCGCCCGCGGTGGTTGTTCTCCAAAGGAGAGTGGCAACAAAAGGGTCCATCGCTTTAAGGTAAGTCTATATGGTTGCTTCCAGGGATGGAATAAAAGGGCCCATGCACCATTTTAAGGAACACTGGAACCTATGGTTGAATGCTGCAAGAGGTTCATTGGGTTCCTTCCTGATGGAGATGAACTGGCTATGGGACTAGGCTGGGTCCACATGCACATGAAAGGCAGCCAGGAAAGTGTTCTCCATGTCCTGCCAACTATTTATGAAGTTGGCAGGAAGGTTAAGGTACTAGTTCAACTCACCTTGCCCTAGAGACAAGGGAAGCATACGAGTCACAACATCTTCATGTTGGATCCGGTGTCGGTTCATGGCATCCTTGTATGCCTGTAAATGCTCTTCTGCGGTTCGTGAGCCTAAGTGCCCATATTGTGGGCAGATCTTCTTCGGGTGAGAGGGCAAGTCATTTATTGCGCTTGGAAAAGTTTCCATTAGGGACCCGGTGTTTCTAAAATATGCAGCCATTGGGGGAACTATTTGTTGGGTAGTTTGGGCATTGGTCCCCGGGATTGCCTGAGAAGTTTGGGTATTCTGAGGTATGCTAGACCCCCAGACAATAGTGGTTGGTATGACTTTCAAGGTCTATTTCTTTCGAGTGAGAGGCTTGAGTTTGACAAAACTTCTAGGATTCGGGGCAGACCTAAGGACTCTTTCAAATTTCACTGGGGAGAAGGACCCAATTCCGCTGAAGGCTTGCCTCTTAAAACTATAACTCGGGAACCCTCAGAAGGTGTAAAATCAGAATCTCGGGAGGGGGATGAGTTCATGCCCTCCTTCTAGCGCCAGTTTCTGTTGACAGG
This sequence comes from Thuja plicata, assembly GCA_018584345.1. Taxonomy (NCBI): domain Eukaryota; kingdom Viridiplantae; phylum Streptophyta; class Pinopsida; order Cupressales; family Cupressaceae; genus Thuja; species Thuja plicata. Next base: position 599,140 of record MU225014.1, on the reverse strand, counting down.
GTTTTTCTGACCGGGTTCGCCAACAATCATAAGTTGTCATCAGGTTCTAGGGATACTGGCCAACTCCGCCTGCAAAGGTTGTCCGGGGGAATTATATTCCCCGGGCCTTCAAGCACCTGGGTGTCGGGTCACGACGGTGCGGGGCTCGGTTGGGAGAAGTGACTATTTTCAAGGGAGATAACTGGTTTCTTCAACTCATTATATCTGGAGATTCAATAAAATAAGGTTTCCCCTAGCATTCTACACTTAGAAAATAAAATAAAAAAGATCCTTCATGGTTAGAAACACTTCATCTAACTATAGTCATGTTTAAACATTTAGAACATCAATAATACTCTGACATACTACACTAAATACCAAATAAATACATAACCATCAGTTATAATTTCATCAATAGCGAGGGAAAAGAGGTCGTTAATCTATTTTAACATATCAGAGTAGGAGACATAAAGAACATAAAGCATGAAATACCATTAACTCAGAAGTAGGAATGCCAACAACATCATTGAAAAGAATTCTTCCTTCTTCATTAACATCTCTTCCAGCAAGCACTGGTGCGTGATACAATGGTGGCTCCAGGGGAGCGTCTAACTATTGAAAAATAGAACAATGGAGCATTGAGCTCTGCAACTAAAATGAGAAATCACTTTGCTATTACTGTGGACAACAAAATCATCAATTTTGCCGACACTTGAAAATGGGTCGATTTGGCTATTTATACAACTCTCTTCTAACCCTAACCCTATTTTACATCATGCTTCAATAAAATATAATATCCAGGGGCCGGTACTACCTATGCCACCCTACAAAAGACCTTGAGATGGAATAGGCCTGCCATGTCAGAAGAATGAGACAAGAATATACAGTGGAAGAATCAGCTCGAGAAGAGAGCCAGGAAGGAGAAGGAAGAAAGTAGGTCCCCCGGGTATCGAGGCTACATGCCTCATAAAAGGGAAATGTGGTGCCCTATCTCCAATGCGCCAGGTGTACCTCTAAGCGGTGCCTCGAGAAGACCATCCTTCCAGAAGACCAACTGTTAAGTCGACACCTCCTTGATGTAGCCAACCACCCTCTGACAGCTTTTATTAACTACTTCTAAAAGTGACTGGTCGTCCTCGGAGACCGGGACACGGAACACTTGAAAGAATACAAAATTTTGGATACGGGACTCTGGGATCCAGGAACTTACGTCCCCAAAAGAATAAAGAATACCCAACGCTTGAGTTTTCCTCAGCCTCTTGAGAAATCTCAAGGTTGCTTATTATCATTGAAAGCCTGGAGGAGGTGGGAAATGCCATCTTCATCTATATCTTTCAGGCTGGCCCTTCGGTACTTGGCCACTTCAATTTGTTCCCCCAGGTTTGGAACATTCTCTTTAAACTCATCGGCCATTCTTATCACATCATGACCACTAAGTATCATGCGAGTTAACTTTTCCATCTGGGCCCCATCTATCCCCTCCAGGGATTGATACTGAGACTTCATTATTTCATCAAAACTGAATCTTTGGGGGTACATGTATCTGTGCTGAGGGGGTCAGCCCCGGAAGTCTTTATCACAAAAGACTTATACAAATTGAAAGAATATTTCATAGTGTTAACCTTATCTTGCAGAGACCCTACCAGTTGCTTGATTACCTCCAATGTGAGGTCAAGTCTGGAGTGCAGGGTCCTCACAGAATCAATTGATTCATCCCCCAGAATTCTAGATTCAGAAATCATATCCTCGCCCAAGGTAAGGAGTTCCTCAAGCTCCACCTTCTATGCTTGATAATTCTCGGTATCACCCTACCATAGGTCAATAAGAGTCTCCGCTTGGTGTATAACATGCCAGACCATATATAAATCTGGGAGGGTGGATACCAGGAAATGCCAGGTGTTTCCTATCTGCAGGGTGACCCACTCGTCCACTGCTTGGGCTTTCTTCTTCATTACTCATAGGGATTCTATGTCACTCTATGGTAGATCTTCAGAGGTGGAGGCCTCCAGAGGAGCGACATTGATAGGTCAAGCCAGCTCAGTGAGCAACCCCATAAGGTTGTCATTCTTTACCTTTTTTTCTTTGAGCCTCTGGGCTTCCTTTTCATAACGGGGTTCCACTGCCCTTGCTGCCTCCTTCAGCAAGTCCACCTCACCCTGCTTTCCCCTTTTTCCTAGTGATACCTCTGCAACATTATAGTCTCAGGGTTCCGCAGTTGCTTCATCGGCGCCTGGGGGAGGTGTTGCCACAACGACAGCTGTTTCTTTACGCAGCCCAGTTTGAAGGGTATGAACTGTCTAGGCTTTCTTGGCCTTTGGCGGGGCCTAGACTTGGGCCATCATTTTGGCTAGGGAGAGAGGAGTCACAGAAGAGGACTGAGCTTTTATTTTATTTCTCTCTATCAGCCACTAAGGTGGTAGGGGTGGCCTTCCTGCCAGAATTTGTTCCCTTGATTCTTCCCAAGTGTCCTGCGGTTGTTGCTCCTCAATAATGTGGAACTCATCCTTCCCTCTCTCTGCATCTACTTCTTCTATAGAAACGTCTTCTTCAACCTCCATCTCCTCAGCCTTGTCCTCTGTATCTATTACTTGGTCTGGACTTTGGTAGGCTTCCTTGGGGATTTCTTCTTCAAGCTTTTCTTCCTATTTCTCTTCTTCTACTGCTAGGGCTTCTTCCTTTGTTGGCACCTCTTTTGGAAGTAGGGGAGGTGTTGGGCTGAGATTTAGAGTTTGGGCTGCGGTAATCACCTACCCAAATGTTTCTCCCGGGAGTGGCCCTTGAAACGTGGCGGCTGGGGTTACGGTTATTCCTGAAGGTCTGGTTCCCCCAGCATATGCCATTTGTTCACCTTGCTTTTGTTGGTCCGCTCCTAGACCTTGCATCGCTTGAGCCCTAGAGGCAATCTATGGCTCTAATTCTTTCTTCTCTTCCTTCTTTTCTTGTTCCTATGCAGACTCTTGTTCAGGAGCCTCTTGCTCTGCAGCTCCCTATTCTGCCCCGGGGACTTCTGCCTCTGTTTGTGTATTGTCCCCCTGCAAGTTTCCGAACTTGTCAGTTGCAAATACATCATCAAATTCCTCTTGCAGAGGGGGACTGGATGAGACTTTCGTAGGCTCTATTTCCTTCTCTGGCTCTGGGAAACTAGAGGAGAGGATTTCTACTTGTTGGGCTTGAGACTTCCCCAACTTCGGCTTTGCCTTAGGCTTTTTGCTAAGATTCTTCTTTCTTCGGGTGACCAGAGGTGGCCCTGCATCTCTTATTTCTGCCGCCTCCATGGGATCCACCCCCGTTTCCCTTACCATTAAGGCTGCTAATGACGGGGAGGAGGAGGGACGAATTGGCCCGGCCATGAGCGGTGGAGTGGCCAGCCGCGTTGTTAATTTCTCCCTCATCTGCTGGGAGGCTGCCACTGATTGTTTTATCTGCTCTTTGATGGGAAATTCTTGCACAAGAGGGGTTGTATCTATCCCTTTACCTTTATCATCTCTCTGCGAAGAAGTTTTGGCCCCCGGAGTCAATTTTGGTGCCGGCTGTGAAGTTAATTTTGGTGCCGGCTGGGCTGCTCAGCGGGTACTTCCAGGGCACACCTTCTTGAAATAGGAGTGACTTCGCTCGACCACCTGTCGAGTGAAGTCCTCAATTGTGGGCCCTTCTTGGGCATCCTAGTTTACTGGTGGAAGAGTCTTTGTATCGATCCCCTTCGCCTTGTACTGGGGATTGATAGTGGGGGCGACATCTGAGAAGTCCGTTGGGAACCTCCGGAGCTTCAACTTTTACATCATACCGGCCATCATTCTGACGTAGTGCCTGCTCCGCACCTCCACATCATCTTGAAAATATTCCTAGAAGTCCTCCATATGGATGTGATGGGGCTCTGAAGCCCGGGGCAGTGCCGTTGCTATCTTTCTGTGCGGATCAAAATTTTTCCGCGCTAAGTAAAATTCTCCCAAGTTGTAACTTTTCAGTTCATTGTCTGCCTCCTTTGCGATGGCCAGGCTACACTTGTAATTCCCACAGGTGATTGAGAATGGAATGTTGGGTATCTTTTTGAGGGCAAAGAGGGCATGCACCTCCATCATTTTCTTGCAATACTCCAAGAGCACGATCTTGTCCCCATAGTGTTTGGGCAACAAGTAGGGTTTCCTGGAGAAGCCGGTGACTCTAATGTAGGTGTGCTGTTGGAATTGGATATAATAATGTCCATAAATATAGACCAAATTCATCGCCTCTGAAGACAGGCGGTATCTAGCATCCCAGGTGGGTGTATGCAGATGATAATAAAGGAACGCATCATTTACCCGGCAAAAACTGGGGAAGCTAGCCTCCCATTAAACTTGTGAGAAATGGTCCCATGGTGCCTTTTGTCCCGAGCCAATCCTGAGCACACCGTCTATAAGTAGGCCATGGGTGTGGGGCCTCTGCTGCGCTAGGGCCCAAAAAACATAGGAAGACATGTAAAATTTCTTCTTCCTATTTAATTGCAGGAACTGGGAGTCGACGTGGTTGGAGATTATTGTCGCCCAGTCGAAGTATCCTCCCTTGGTGGAGATGCCGAGGAGAAAGTAATACATCCATTTAGAAAACTCTTGGGTGAAGGGCTGCCTAAAGACCCAGGCCAATGTTATCATTCCCATTTGAATGCTCTCTTTGAACTCAGAGCGGGGAATTTCTATTTTCATCCTTTTAGGGTCCGTCTTTGGGACTTTGAGCCAATGGGTATTCATATATACCCGAGTGACATCCTCCAGCTGTGTGAATTGGGCCAAGGCATCAGTCCTTGTAACCACTAAGGCCTTGTCAAATTGTGGGATTCCTAGTCTTGCCTGAAATGTGACTGGGTCAAGGGATACCAGAGGAGTAGGGTATCCAGTTGGTTCTGCGGTCACGAGCATAACGGACCAAACAGAAGAGTTGTAGTTGGTGGCTAGTGTCAAGATAAGCTCTGGAGATTGCACGGAGCATGGGAAACAAGCAGCCTTGAGGATTTCAGAGTCCCCAACGTTGATTTCTAGCTGATCTCCAGCCTGTCGCTGGATGTACATTATTTTTACCAAGGCCTGCATCTCCGGCCATGTTCCAACGCTGGTGTCGATTATAAGCTTAACTTTGGACTCGATCTTTGAGGCCATAATGACATTGTCCTGCATGAACTTCATAGTCAGGGGCATCTTCTCCAAGGCCTTCTCTATTTTAGACTTTACTGCCACCCTGGTGGCTGCCGCGGAAGGTAGCTCTGGACTTCCGGGTGGAGAGGATGCGGATGCTTCAGACATGTTTTGGAAATGAACTCTGGGAACCTGCATGACAAAGTGACCATCAGAATGCAATAATCAAAATAAATATCCAAGGATCCAGAGATCTTACCACTGCGATGCTTGCTTTTCCTGAAAATTTAGTTTCATTCAAAAATAACCGAAAAGCAAACGCACCACATAAACTTAATATTTTTATTAAACATCTGGGTTCGGGGATTTTATCACACTGGGTAAAGACATAGGATGGCTGATGGTAGGAGACCCGAAGCCTAGAGAAGTAACTGTTGGTGAGAACGTGTAAAAAGGCAAGTCATCAAGCCCACGTGGGCGCCACGTACGTAGGTATTAAATGGAAGTTATGGCGATGACGGATGAGCTAACTGTCTGAACACATGAAAAGTGAAAGTCACTTGGCTAGAATTGATTGTGCGCATGGGATATAAATGAGGGTCTGACTGGTTTTATGGAAGAGAGAGAAAACTGCCTGTTTGAAACCGGCTGAGAGCTGAGTTTCAAACAAGCGGTTTTCTGCCCCGAAATGAGTTCATGGGCAGAAAACCAGTAATACAGGTGACTCAACCACCCTGTCAAGCCACCTGGAAGGATATACATGAAGGCTGAGGGATATATACATAGAAATAGAAGGATATACAAAGACTATACACAAATATACACACACATATATATACATATACATTGCGGAATGACATCCACAGGAAACCAGGCAAGGAAAAGACTAAAAATAGCTATCTACACATTCTACAGACTAGCTACTTCTACGTAGAGGGAAGAAAACCCTCTGGTAGAGCTGACCCACTAACGGGTGACAAAACTAGAAAACATAAAATAGACAAAATAGAAAGATGACAAACAACAGCAAGACGAAGAAAGAAACACCAAACAAACCAGATGACAACAGTAAGGCAGGAACAGAAACACCAACCTGAGAATGCCAAAAGGTGGAGGAAAGGAGTTACCATGGGAGCTCTGCAACAGCTTTAGTTGTCAAATGGTCACAATCACCACCATGAAGCACTCACAATCGCCTGAAAATGACTGGAAGTGTTAAGCGCTGATTATCACTAACTCTCTGCAAATTTCTCTATTAATCGCTCTGAGTGCTCAAAATTTTTAATCATGGTAAATGTGAAAGTGACAGATAAGTTCTATTTATACCTGTGGTAAAAAGGGTAATCCTCCTCCTTTCGGAAATCTTTGGACAAGCAAACCTCCATACCCCGGGCCCGGGGATTTCCTGTGATGATATCCTTAATAACATCATGGCGAAGAATCCCAGAGTCCAGAGTCTGGTTCCCAACGAAGGACAACCTCTGGGACCAGAGTGCTGGAGATAAAAAACCAAACAAACAAAACAAAACAACGGGAAAGAAAACCCCGGAGAAAGAAAACAAAAGGGAAAGAAAGACAAATGCAAAGCCGCAAGCAAAAATAAACAAAAAGAAAAAGGGGGACCCAACATTTTGCACACAAAAATATAGGGACGGGGTGCAGGGCATAACAGGCACTTTCTCCACAATAATCATAAGTATCAAATTATCTTAAAAAATCTTTTTAATGGGAAAGAAGAGACAACATCAAGGCCACAAAGAATGACACCTTGTCTATGGAAGTTGGAATACAATAGAGTAAATCGCCGAGGTAATGTCATTCCATCTGATAATTTTTATTTAAAATTTATATTTGATATTGTCTTTTATTTACTAATGATGTAATTGATGCTCGTGAAGGTCGTCAAGGCATCAATGACCAACTTCCTAGAGGAATAAAAAGTCATCGTAGTCAATTTAGTAGGTTTCTGTACTACAAGGATCTCCCAAGCATGCATTTGTTTGATGCTATGCATATTGGAAAGAATGTAATAGAGACACTATAGAGAATATTGGATGGAAGGCGTGACAAAGAAAAAATTTCCAAAAATTGTAATGACATTCATGAATCCAATCATGTACTAAAATTTTTTATTGAATCAAATAATAATGGAGACCGCATAAATAAGAGTGCCCTTCCTTGGTTATTAACTGAGTAGCAAAGTGATGCATTAAATGAAGTCATAAAAAAAACAAAATTTTCAAAAGGATTTTCTACAAATATAAGCAGTCTTGTATCAAAGAAAGGTGATTTTGGGTCAGGGTTGAAAACACATGATTGACATACCTTCGTTAAAGTAATTCATGTTCTCTATTTACAATATATTTGTAAAATTGCATGTACTTTTTATTGTATTATTTAAAATATATTGAAAAGATCATTTTTTAATTATTGCAGTACATCCTACCTCTATCCCTCCCACACTAGTTTGACAATAGTTTTTAACAAGTTATATACGATCTTGGAAAATACATGAGGTTAGAAGTGTTATTTCTTAGACTTGTTGTACATATATTATATTTATGACTTGCTTTACTTTTTATGTAATTTATTATATATATTTTTTCTAAAATCTTGTTTATATGTTCTTACAAGTTGAATCTCTTTTAGGTGGTTATCATCTAAAGAAATTAATAAAAAATATATAAAATATTGGAAGAGAAAAATTCCCCATCTTTTGTGTGAAATGCAAAAGTGTCTACCTCCAACTTTTTTCAATGCTCAAGAACACTACCTCATACATCAAGTTGAGGAGATTGAATTGTGTGGACCTATACAAACTAGGTCAATGTGGATGGTTGAGAGACGCTTGAAATTTATGAAAGGCTTGGTTTGACAAAGAGCACATCCCGAGGGTTCTATGGTGGAGGGATATATGGTATACTAGACCATAGTGTACATTAATGAATATCTTCCCAAGTTTGCAGCAAATATCCTTGTAGATCACATTTGGGATCCCAACTCTATTAACAAATTTGAAGGGGAGTACTTGATGGGGAAAGGTAGATTAAGGAAAGTGAGAGGTAATTATATGATATTATTTTAGTTTTTTAATTCTTAGGAATCTTCAATATAAGTTTTTTCTAAGCGGTCCATTTGTTTTCTTTACAGTTGGTCATGAGTGGGATGCACTACATTTGTATATTTCAAAATATCTTGATTCGACGACAATATGGATTCAACAATCTCAAGAAAATGGTCGCTCATTAACATGGGATGGTGTTGCATCATTGGTTAAAGAATCTCATCGTAATGTAGATCCCAATGTTATGCCAATGGTACTTGATCTAGCATATGGTTTAAGAGGTAGAAAGGTATGTATACATTTACTAACCATGACCCATAAGTTTAATATCAACTCATGGATTGATGCAAATAATCTTGACATGTTTGAATAATTGCAGATCAAACACCACAAAGCTATGTACTACCACGACCTTAAATTTTGCATAAAAAAGTTAGACGACACGAAGAAAAATTGTGATTTTGGAATAAGTGTAGTCTTCGAGGTCACTAATATTTCATTTAGAAATGACATACATCCCCAACAATCTAAAAATTGATACTATGACATTTTGGATGATATACTTGAGTGCAACTTTAGTTCACTCAAATTAGTTCTATTTGTCGTCAAATGGTACAGGCTACGGCTGAATCAAAATAATCTTGATAGGACTGTTATTGAGCACGATAGTGGATTTATAATGATTAATACAAGGTCATTTGAGCTAGTTGGAGATGAGCCCTATGTTCTTCCAAGCCAATGTGAGCTAGTGTTTTACTTTAGCGTTCCACATAAATCAGGTTGGTCATTTGTTGTTAGACATGATCCAAGAGGAAGGTCGATAAAGTATAATGTGATGGAAGAAGAAGATACTGAAGAATCAGAAGATGAAGTAAATTATGATCATGAATGACTGTTATACAATGAAGAAGAAGAAGAAGAAAATGATGACAATTCCAGTGATGCTGACGATGATGGTGATGATGATGATGATCATGGTGATGAAGATGGTGTTGGTCAAGGCGATGATGGTCATGATAATGGTGATGAAGATGATGATGATGGCGATGAAGATGGTGGTGGTGTTGGTTATGATGATGATGACAATGATGACGATGATCAAGGTGAAAAGTACGATGATGGTGATGATGATGATGATGGTAATAGTCATGATAATGACATGGATGAAGAGGATGATCAATAACATGATCAATGAAATGTATGTCAAGGTATGGTCAATGTCACGTATGAGGTACTGATTTATTCATATAAATTTGTTTGACTTGTATGTTTTTATAATTAAGTTATTATGTGTTGAACTCTAATGTCATGGAGTATATTTTGTATCATGTAAATTTTGTCTTGTATGTAATTTTTAGCTTACATATCATGTAATTTTTTGCTAACTTAAGATAAATGATTTACATATGCAGTAAATTTAATGACTTTGACATGGATCGATAGGTATAATTTATTATTTGGTTTCCTTCTCTTTAGTCATAAAAATATATAGATCCTACTATGTCTCTCATTTGATGGATTGCAGGTATCACAAAATAGGTATTTGTCTGATCTGTCTTCCTCAAGTGAGGAAAATATGGGAATAGAAGACAAAAGTGAGATATCTAGTAGGTCTAAAATAGGGAGATCAACTAGAGGTCAAAAGATTAGAAGAAAATTCAATAAACAAATGCAATTTTTCCTTGCTGAGGGGGGTCATGTTCTTATGATAATGAGACCAAAGGCGACAGGAAGGTTCCCTTAAGGTAAACACATCTTCAGAAATAATGGGTACCCAGGGAACTACCTCTAGTTAACACTAATTTTTCTGTTAACGAAAGGATATATTGCATAGCTCCATCTTCATTACATGGTTTGGTCTTATTTTCCATTTTTGGCATAAAGGTCAGTTATAATCAAGTTGTTGAATTGATGGAGTATGTAGGATCTTGTTACAATTACAATAATTGGATGGACATTGTGAAATATAAAAAAAGTATGTGTAGGTATGCATTGGTAGCAAATTATATACAATGCAAAGAAAATGATCAAACTAAAAGGCTTTCTATGTATATTGATGGAAGGCCAAAAAAATAAACAAGGATTATTGTAGGTTTTATAAAGAGTTCTTGACCTATGTCAGCTAATAAGTGGCCGAATTTTATATTTGAGGCAAGTGAGGGAAATCATGTATTTGTATGTGCGATAAAATCAATAAGTATAGGGGAAGAGCTTCTGGTAGATTACAATTTGAATCGTGTAGATACAAAAAAATTCCCTATCATGGGACTGGTAAGTATAACATTTAAACCAATTGCCTCCAATTAATATTGATGCAAATATACATTCTACTATTTTATTAATAAATTTTTTACGTAAGTTTATTACTTTCATTTCGCTATTGATTGCTAAGAATTAATAATCTTTGTCACAGGGCAACATGGATCTGCCACAAGAGACAGGAGGGATGTTCCTCACACACCTTCTTCATCAAAGGTAAAACTTAATTGGTGTAAATCTACAAATTATATAGAAACAAATGTCATATTATTATGTTCTTTTCTTTATGGCTTTGGAGTTCTTTTGATATAATTTTACTGATATTGATGTCACAACTTAATACTTATTGATAGGGAAAAGCACAAATGAAAATAGATCAATGGCGATATGAAATTAAGGTGACATTTTTAGATGACATCACATGTAGCGCTAACCCTGTCTTCATGGCTACTCAGATTCTAAATAAATATAGTAAAGAAATTCTTAACCTTGTCATGGAACCAAACAAAACTAAAAAGACAGAGGCACTCAAAGATGAATTGATACGTAGAGTCAATTGTATGAATGTAAGAAGTAATTAGTCTTAAGCAATAATTAAAGTTCAATAAATGTTTATATTTTATACTATCTTATGGATCATGATCTAAAATATGATGTGTTCTTCTTACAAGATTTTTTGATACCTATGAAACATGGTCAATATGGGGAGGGTTGTAGCGCATAATCTTCATGTAAATAATCCTTAAACCTTTGTATACATTATTGACTCAAATTATGTTTGGGATGCTTCTAGTACCCCATTTAATCTTGATACATTGCAAATGTCTTTGCTAACAATGTATTCTTCATCTCATGATGAAGTGAAGATGTCACCTTCGATCAAAAATCTGATATTGTCGACTGCATTGTCCGCAACAAGGAGCTTGCAGACATCTTCCTCTATACCAACTACAAATGGTAAAACCTTGTTTTTCTATATTTTGTTATGTGCTAATTATGCATTGATTATTTTTCTTGTGTGAATTTTATACACATGGACCTATTTTGTGCACTAATTGATACACCTACATTTGGTACAAGAACAAAGACCAATACTAATGAAGCTCAACCATTTCCTAGATTAGCTCATGTTACTAGTACTGGTTTGTTTGCAGGGTCATTATTGTTGAACAACAAAAATATGATTCCATTAAAAGTACCAAAGCTTCCAGGTGCTTTCAAATTGTTATTATTTACAGTGTAATTGTATTTTACTTATACATAACTCATTTTGGACTGATAATCCCATGATGTTTTTGTAGGAAATGATGTTTTTATGATGCTCTTTTTTAAATGACATTGAAGCTATTTGGGCCCACCATACGCAAAAGGTACGTAGCTTCATAATATTGGTACAATATTTTTCTTATCTTCCATTTATTGTACTATATTAAAGTTATGATATCTAACAGTTTTGTTTCTTCAAAAAAGGTGGAATGAACATGATGCTGACTTAAAAAATCAGCTCATTAAATCTTTAGAGGAACTCTTTGGAAATAAAACTTTTGACAATGCCCTAATTCTTAAAAAAGCATCCAAACATATAAAGACTGTGAGGGGCCAATATAGAAGGGCTCTAAAGGATAACCCAAAGTATGAGCGTCCTCCTATGATTGCACTGATGGAGTGGAATGAAATAATGTAAGATGCAAAAGAGAAAAGGCCAAAGGGTAGAGGAATTCAACTAGAAGACGAAAAAATAAGGTATGTCATGATAGTATTAAGTAGAATGTAATTATGCACTAATTAGTGATCTTTGTAAATATATAATCTAAAATGTTACAAACTTTTCATAGACTGCAAGACACATCAAAAGCTACAGAAGTGAGATTAAAAAATGTTGGCCAACGCAAAATTGGCTCTGGTGGCTATATGAAACTTCACTCTCGACTTGTAAGTAGCAGCATTCAAATTTCATATCAAATTTTTATATGTAAGGTTGCAAAAAATTTTGTTTAATCAAATCATACATGCAAAACTGACAATATTAAACAAAAAATACAGGGCACAAAATTCAATGTAGAGCCCACAGATGAAGACAAAAGAATAGCCTTGAAGGAAGGCTATAAAGTTGTGGCTCCATGCCTACGCAAAGAATATGAAAGCCATAACGAAGAATCTAATGCACTAGATGAGACATAGGTAAATTGGTCAAATGAAAAGTAAATCAAGTTGAATAGTTAGTTTCGAACATAAATTGACTATTTCATGATAACAACGCGCATGACATTTCACTGCAGCCTTCAAATCCTATCACAGAACCTGGGCATGATGAAGGCCATGATGTGAATCACAGTGGTGGAGGTATTAATTTTCTATTGGAAATAAATTACATAATTATTAATAGAATTTAACATCTTTAATTGCAATTGTCCGTGTAACCCTTTTTTGAATATTTTAGAGCATGTTGAGCATGTTGAGCATGTTGAGGTGGTGGCAGATCAAAATGTTATTGTACATGATGTGGAATTGTAAGGTAAATAAAATGCATGTTATGTTCTACTGGTTAATGAAATACATGTAACAGTAAAAAATAGTATGCAAATTTAACCCATTTACTTGTTATTGCAGTAGACCCCCCTTTAGTGCAATAGCCTCGTGCTCCTGAAAACATGAGGAAGCATCATAATTTGAGATCACAGCCACAAGAGGAGGAGGAAGATATTGATGCTCCTGGAAGCCTTTTCTGGCTTAAGAAATCTAAGAAAAACCCAAAAAAGAAATGATTTCTTAAAAATGTTCTTTGATAAAACTTGTTTGATTAACTTTGTTGGATAATCAAATAACGTTGTTTTAAGTAATTATCTATGAATGTTGTGTATTAATATTGAATTTTATGTCATGTTAATGAATATTTTTATGTGTTAATGAATTCTTGATTAGTGTTGCGTATTAATAAATGTTATATCATATTAATGAATGTTATGTGATTGTATTGATTAAATGTTATAGTTCATAAATGGATGAATGAAGTGTGTAATTAGATGTTAATGGGGAATTTAGATTGATGTTAGGGGGAGGGGGGAGGGTGAGGCTAGATGAGCTTCCACCTTCACGTGGTTGGCCTTGTTGAGTAAAGAATATTAAAGTATTCTCAAAACCAAGTGAAGCTCAAACTAACATACCTTCATTATTTAATCAATTTCATTCGTTCTAGGTCTTTGATCATAAGTGAATTTTGAATGTGTCATTGTCAGGAAAATATCAAATAAAAAACCGGAAGGGCCAATAGTCAACTTGTCTAGCATGATTCAACTTCATTTTTTGTAAGTATTCTCTTCTTGAATGCGTTAACCTCTCTTGGCCTAATCTGGATTATTTCATTGGTTTGTGCTTTTGAGTAGGTGAAGTGTTAAATCAGTTCCTTTGGACTCCCATTTCCTCACATATAGTAGTAATATATTTTAAAAATATGTAATTTACATGTAACATTCATAAACAATCCACCTAGCTGGCCAATACTTCCACATGTCATGTATATGGGACATGTGGCAGATGATGGATTTGCATGATGTTAAGCTTGCTATAGAATTTTATCCCAACAAAAGAGAATGTCTCTTGTCATTCTCACATTAAATACATTTGTCTAAACTAAAATATCTTTATATAAATATTGACTTATTAAGTATCTTGGAGAGCTTGAGTCAAAATCAGGTCATGAGTTTAATTTAGCACAAGAGTGTGCCACTTGTTGATGCATAGTTGTGTTCCACATTCTATCATAATAGACCATTTCTTTCATTTTAATTGGTTAATTTATTATTTTGATTGGTTTTTATGGATTCAATGGTGTTAGATGTCTTCTTGACACCTTTTTCACTATTTTATATAGTAGACTTAGCCATATTGAATGTGTGGTTACTAGTGGGTCAATGATAAAGTGACAATTTCATGACCTTTCATTGATTTTGTATAACTGTTATGGATTGTAAGTGTTTATATCACCCATGACCCTTCTAATTGTGGTCACCCCATATTAAAT
>MU225014.1:572589-584662 GCA_018584345.1 Thuja plicata | reverse complement strand
AAATATCTACACATTATGTGTCATGTATTTATTCTAAGTATAAGTGGAGCTAGTACTTAGACATCTCAATGGTCATAGAAACCTTGAAGGAAGTTGAGTTGTTTGAAATAAATTATATAGTAATTAATAATGATTGAACCTCATATTAGAATACCTTATTTTTTATATATCAATATGGTTTTTTCTCTATATAATGACAAAAAACTTAGTTTCCTCATTGTCACATCAACTATATCAACACACTAAATAATGGACTCCATATTGATTTTCCAAATTCTACTTGGAAATTATATATATATGTAAGCCTGTATAATTTTGTAAAATTTTATATATATGTAAGCCTCTACAATATTTATGAGTTCTTTGGGGTGGTGAAAGAGATGCTACCCATGTACTAAAGGTTTCATGCATCATTAAGCAGCCCTTGGTCGTCTCAAAAGGTGCTAAAACAATTAGATTACAGAGTGCTAGAGGAGCCCTCTGAAACATAGAGTGAAGCCTAGTATTGCTAGTCTATGCATAGTAAGACACCTCAAGATGCTAAGAATCACATCCATGATTTTCTATTATCTTATCTATTAAAACATTTATGATAGGATAGGACAACAAGTTTTATGATCTATTGGAAACACTGTCATTATTCAACATTGTTTTGCACCTTAAACACATTGAATCTTCATCTTGCAATCAAACTTGTAGCCCTCCAATGTTATTCATCGCTTCTCTTGCACATTGGTATCCCCAAATCACTAGACTTTCATCATTTTGCATTACTACAACAATATAAATGCTTGCAATTCATTGTGTTGTTAGTCTGTAGCCTCCTAAGACTTGCAACGCACTATCCTTATGTATTTGAAGCCTCGTACAAGCTCACTTACTAGTGTGCATATAAATCATCCAAGCCTATAATTTTCCAATTACAACCATTCTCACCTTCTACAAGCTGAGATTTCTCTAGTTCATCACATTGTAGCCCCATTCAGGTTTGTTTTATTCTTACTATTTATGATTTATTGCTTACTAATATACTAGAGCCATTTGATATAAATTTGAGAACGTTGTTTCACATTGTGGCATAGATCAACTAATAATCTTGACCACTAAAGCACACTTTATACAAGGAGACTTCTACATAAAACTTATATAGGACAACTCAACAGTAGTTCTATTTTAATTTCTAACATTGTGGAATCATCATAACTCGCTAAAAACTAATTACTAGCTGCATATTATCTTGGACCTCTAGACTTGCATTTTTACAAGCTATATATATTAAAAAGAATTGCATACAGAAACATATCATTTAAGAGTTTCATTGTTATAAACCTCATATCCTCCCATGACACTTGCTTGCTTTCATTATTTGACTGAAAAACATAAACAAACAACATTAGTGACCACACATAGAAAAGACTTGTATGAGATTCTGCGCTAATACCACCGACATGCATCTAGGGAAAGATTTGCTTAATTAATTGTTAGCATTAGTCAACACATCCTAAAAAAATTGGAAAAAACATAATAGAAAACTTGAAAAATCAAAAGATCATTAATTATCATTATCCACTTGCATCCCCACACTCATTAGCTTTGGTACGGGGCCTCCTTTAGCACCATCACTACCTACATGCAATATTTCTTGATAGTGTCACATCAGAATCTCACACTTCAAACCTGTGTAGATATGCCAAAACTGTGAAAAGATGTTTGAAATATATTCTCAATAATCTTGGCAAAACTAAATTGACTCATTGCTAAAACCAAATTGGTCCTTTGTTTTGCTGAGAAACTGAATTTTCTTATTCGTCACTAAAACCAAATTATTTCTTTGTTGCTAAAACCAAAATAGTATGACCTTGATAAAACCAAATCATGTTTCTCATACTTGTGCTTAATTTTTAAACCAAGTTTCCACTCTGAATACTAATGAATCCTTTAAATTGTAAAAGACCTTTTTAGTTCATGACATAATGACATAAACTTTGCTAGACTTTTCTTTGTTGAAAGGGACCAAGAATTCCTTCTTGTAATTAAAGTATAATTACTCATGGGGAATCACCATAAGAACACATCAGAGTCTCCATTTCTCAAGTTCCCCCACTCAAGCATGTTTGAAACTGACAAAGATAAAATTTGAAAAAATGACAATAGAAAAAGTACTAAAATATCAAAAAAGAGAATTGAATGTGCTAGGGAGGATAAGTATCCAGAACTTAGAAGGGTATTTGTATCAATAATTTTTTACCTATTTATCATCACTCCACTCTTGCTTTAAATTTTGGACCTATGGAAACCAATGACAGAATATGGTGCCACATTCCATGGAATTTTAAGAGCAGGCTTACTCCAATATTATCGGAGTTGCTAATCTAAATATCAGTAAGCATCCAACATAGTTTATAAGTCAAACAATACTCTAAGCTTGGTGGCACAAGGTAACATGCATTAAATAAGAGATAAGGTATTCACTATTTACTATTAAGTATTAACCTGTTCATTGAAAAACAAAAATGAGCATTCTCAAACTCTAAAAAGCACAATTGTTTACATTTTTTTAATATTTTTCATAGTAAAACCTTAAATCAATAAAGGTAAAATTTTTTGAGCTTCAGAAAGTCATGATGAATTGCTTAGCCCCGATGAACTTTCTTGAGAAAATTCAAGGCCATCTTCCATTCTTAAGGATGCTTCTATCTTTTCCATCCATTGAATACAAGATGAGATTATGGAACTTAATGCTCCCAATTAAGTTATGAAATTATTAAAATTGGAGATGGAAAACTTTAATAACAAGTACACTAAGGTTCTATTTAAATATAAAGATGTTAAAAGCAAAAGCTTGTTGATAAAAAGAAATCTGTGTAGAAGCATATTGGCAATACAACAATGGGTGCAAGATATCAAGAGAAGAAATCCCCAAGCGTTGTGCATACAACTGCTTGAAGAAGAGATAGCTATGCAGACAAAGAGCTGACTATCATAAAATGTGGCCTTTTGAAGCCTGCCAATCCTTCCATGTAAAGCTTAAGCTTCATTCAGAATACAATGGATCTGAAGGATCTTTTATTCAAGACAACATGTGTAGAATCTCAGTCTATGTTGATCATTTAGTGGCCACATTTATCTAGTCCCTATATTTACCACTTCTGATCCATTCACCACAATAACCATCATAAAAAATTTATTATAATAGTTACTATTCATTCTCTTATATATATTGGAGTTTGTTTTCCTAGACATGTCCTTTAACTTTATTCTCTTACTTTGTAACCATGGGATCTGAGATATGAGATCTCAACTTGCATTCTTTGGGAGGAAGACCAGTACTAATTGAATAGGTCATTCGTTAACAAGACTAAGATTTCAAATGCCTAACTAGATATTGTCCTGTGAGCATATATAATGATATTAAATGCAAGATTATGCATAAAAGACTCATTATATGTGAGCATATATATAGTGATATTAAATTGCAAGATTATGAATGTATTCTACTGCTTTGGGTTTTTCTCCGAGAAGCATTGAGTATGTGCATTGATTGGTCTCCAAATCCATATTAAATATTCTCCAAAGATTTAGTATACTCCACTATCTAGTTACATTAATGAATTTTCTGAAAGATACCAACTTATAAAACTTGCAAGACTCAACAAAAAATGAGTTTTCATAATTTGTTTATCCAGTTAGGAATGAAATTAAACTCAGAAATGACTTCTTCAAATCATGAATGCATCATCACAGACCTATCTATAGTTACAAAATATCTTCTTCACATTACATTCACTGGAAAAAGCAACTCCTTTAATCCTTGATTCTAATTCTTGAAAGTTTTTTGTCCAACCATTGAAGTCTTGCTAAAATTATTGTTCGCATCTGCTTTGAGTATTTGTTTATTTATTTTTTTGTTTATTTCAAGGAATCTTCATGCTGGTATCAGGATATTTGAGGCTTCCAAAGCATATTCCAAATCCCATGTGGCGATATCCCATGTCTTACATCAGTTTCCATTACTGGGCATTGCAGGTAAGGAAATCTTCCCTAACATTATTATTAGGTATAATTTCCCGTTGAAGCAATTTTCACTTTGAAAACAATGGAATCCCTAAATATGTGCTGGCTTATAAGCTGCAATAAATAAAAAAAAAATTTAGTGAATTTATCTGAAATGGGTATCTTTGACAATTTAACAGGGTTAGTACCAAAATGATTTGTTAGGTCTGGAATTCGACAACCAATATCCTTACAATGGAATACAACTCATATATTAAAAATTAAATAGTACTAAGAAGAAAACAATGGTAGTGTAAGTGAGGCGAACATGATTAAATATTTTGAAACAAATTATAGAAGAATTTCTGCATTTGAATTATGCGCGAAGTTTATGCATTCAACTTTGGTAACATTTTCCTTAAAATTGTAAAAATAAGAGTAAGTAAAATTGTTGCTAAACTGTGAACTTAAATATATAGTAAAATTAATTTTTTTTCATTTGAATTTTTGAAAACAATGGAAAAATAAAATAGGTCTTCATAGAAGTTTAAATTTGTGTTGTTATGACACCTATGCTAGTTTTGGCAACAAACATAGGCTTATCTTAGCATAAACTTTGTGAAGTTTTAGCTTGTAGTAGAGAAAATATAATGTGATTATATGGATTTTCATATCAATTTTAGCTCGTGGTAGAGAAAATATAATGTGATTATATGGATTTTCATATTAATTTTATTAGATTGATTAACTCCTTATTCTCTTCTCTCAGGTGAAATCTCTAAAGAAGAATCAGATGAGGAAACCGAATCTAGTATGATATTTTTATGCCTAATAAATCTCCTAATTGTTTTGTCAACCAAAGACAAGTGAATAATTTTTTAAAACTTTGGCTCATTACAGTTATTTTTTAGTTAGTTTTTTGAGCCTCAGATGGTGTGGAAAATAGGGAATTTTTATATTATTCTTATGCTTCCTTATTGCTTGTACCACTTACATCCAGGGCCTAATGCTAAAACTGTTAAGGAAACAAAATATGAGTGGGAGATTCTAAATGATGTCAAGGAAGTCCGGCTTTGGAATCCGAAGGAGGTCACTGATGAACAATATTCCAACTTCTACCATTCACTTTCAAAGGTTTGTGAACTGCAACTTTAAAGTTTGGTTATTCTATTTTCAGAATATTATGAATGCGTCTACTAGGATGATAATAAAAGGGTCTTTAACAATATACTCAAAGAGAAGGGATAAGAAATCAAAAGGATTTTAAGCCATAATGTTTTGAATGCTAAATCATTTAAAAATCCTAATGTTTTAGGTTTTTAATAATGTTAGCACTCATACTTGGAAAAAATGATTTGTAGTATTACTATTAGATTATCAACTTCAGATGATAGTTTTCCTTAGTAATAGCAAACATTTGGTCAAAAATTAGATTGTAAAGCTGGAACAACACCATTGTCAAGCAAGTAAGTGCGATCCCCATTGCGTGCAGGAATGGGGAAAAGTGGTGCAAGGTGTATTGTCAAGGCTAATCAATTTTTTGCACAAATGCCTGAGAAGGATCTGCATCAATATGATGTAAGTTTCCATTGAGATTTAATTTACCTTTGTTATGTAAACAAATTTTGTTTGGAAATTTTGAATATTTTATTTATAATAACATTGCATGCATTTATCATTGATTGACTGGTGTGTCTTCCAGGAAATGTTTATATAAGTTCATATTTTTGGACATACATTAGTTTGTTGGACAACTTCATCAAACATTTCCATGTTAGGTTTTAATTTCCTCATAGACAATGTTCTTTCTCTCTCCAAATTACAAGATCTAACAATTAATTCTCTAAATTTTTATTACAATATTTGTAGCAAGATTCAACAATGGTCACAATATGTACGTTAGCTTTTGTTAAATTTTGTAATAGTTACTGTTTGCAACGTGTATCATTTGGAACAATTTTACTTTTTCATCTATGCACAAAGACCAGCTTCCTGCGTTGACATCCTCTTCAACTCTATGCTATAAGACTAATGTTTTAATTATGTTAACTATGCTAGTTTCATTTTGTCAGCTTTTCAAATCAGCAATTGAAAATAGTCAAGATTTGCATTGTGCAGCGGACAATGTCAGGACATTTACTGAGAACAATGTTCAATATTGAATTTGTAATCATCGCTTTTTTTTTTACCATATAGAGAAATATGTTTATTGGATTTTCTTCTCTTCAAACAACTCCTGCAATGATTTATACTTATCCTTTCTTGCACAAGGCGGGACTATAGCTCTGTAGAGCTCTTGTTTAATTATGAAAGTCTATTAAAATGTTTGCAGTTGCCTCATTTAATAGCTATTAACTAGCATCAAATAAATTCATAATAAACCATTATACTAATAGTAAAGTAACATAATAAAATACACAACCATATATATATTAATACAAAGTAACACAAATACCCAAAGATAAATATCTAGACTAATCACCAACTAGGATGCCATTGGTGATTACTCTGGATATTTATCTTTTCATGTTTTTTTTAGCATTCTATATTGGTCCAAATTTTGACAAACTTTGCTTGAAACCCTCACCAAGACCGGTCTACATATCGACAATTCTATGTGGAAATTCAGCGTCGTGGGTTTGGCATCCTGGTCGGATGGCCCAAACATTTCAACCAACATTGGTCGAAATTTCATTGAATAAACTTGCCAATTGCAGATGTCAATTTTGACCAAGATTGGCGTAGAACATTCGACCTTAACAACGATGTGTTGAAATTTTGACTAGAAAAATAGTGACAAGACCATTTGTGGATCATTCGACCAATCCTGGTAGAAAATTCAACCAATTAAAGGTTTAAAATTGACATCAAATGTATTAGTGGTGTTATCTCGCACATGATAATCATCTTCCATGGGATCACAATCTTCAACTTCAATATTTGCACCTCCATGTTCCTCCACTTTCAAAACCACATTCTCCATATTCACACCTCCATGGTCCATATCATGTACTGCCCTGGGGAGGTCGACCTATATAAAAATGATGAACACAAATAAACCATGATAATGATCTCATCATCAAGTGTATTTCAGATACATATTAATTATTAAATAAATATAATGAAACAATTACCAATGGATGATAATCAAACCCCCCTTCAATGTGACCACTATCCCTACAATGTCTCTTAGCTATTTTGATTAGAAATATTCTAGTGTTTAAGCCCTTACAAATTTTTTAGGGACAATAACATTTTCCATCGCCTTTTATTTTAAATTTAGACCACAATCTATTGATTGTATCCCCATTCTGTTCTTCACTTAGATTGTCTGACATGATCCTTCTTCACTTAGATTATCTATAACCTAATTATATATATAAATTTAAAAGTTAGTTATGAAATGATGTTTTAGTATAGTATACCAAATTGAAATACTTCTGCTATTGTAGTCTTCCACCTCAAACTCTTTTCTACTGTGGCAAGAAAGAAATATATTCAAATAATATAGTAGTTTGTAAATCAAAATAAAATATCATATATATTATACACAAAATAAATCAGAAGTGCATCAAATTTGACCAAGCACTAATGGGAGATAGACCCGAAAAAATGGACTTGTGATGATTTTCACAATAGTACATTTGTTTCAGGGTAAGGTCCGAGTAGTGCTTAGGAAAATCTGCATGGTGAAGGTTGTATATGTTGTATATGTTGTGTGTGTGTGTGTGCGCACGCATAAAAAAGGGGGCCTTTATCTTTGATCTTAAAATGAAAAATATGCCTAGCTAATGATTTTTGAGGGTGCAGGGAACAAAAAATGGAGGCAACTTGAGACCACAAATGGATGCAAGTTGTTGATTGAGGGTGCAGGGAACAACACCCATCAATACTTTTATCGAATTGTAAATTTCAATTTTCAACAATTTTGTGAATATAGAACATGGATGTAATCTCATAAAATAAAAAATGTAGACACAAAAGATTACTTATTTTGTTATTCTACATTACTTACTATTGCAATGCATGTTCCACCTGCAACTTGATCAAGGCTTGTTTGATGCTTCAATTTTGTGTTGACTGTCCTGTAGAAGTACACAGTTTTTTTTCAACAAACTCCAAAAGATTTGATCAGAGAAGGTATATGCACAAATGAAAAAAATGCAAATTTGACCAAGCACTACTAGGAGCTTGACCCAGAAACAAATGGACTTGTGATGATTTTATCACAATAGTACATCTGTTGCTGGGTAAGCTCCCAGTAGTGCTTAGGCAAATCTGCATGTTCATCACCTGTGCATGTGGTGCAAGAGAACCCATAGTTTGTTTTTGAAATCTAGTTAGTTTAGTTATGTGTGTGTGCCTTATAGAATTTTTGTTTATAATAAGCTTGAGTCAAGATTTAGGTCATGTTGACCATAGCATATGTGTGTTAGGATGTGTTCAGTTTGAGACTTAGGACCTTGTTAGAAAGTGCAAATAGGGCTAATAAGTTGTCAAGCCCTCCAATTGGCACATGTGTGATGATGATTTCATCATGAGGTCAATAGGGTCTAAGGTAGGTAAGAATCATTTTTCAACCCTTATTTGGGTCTTTGGTGAAGTTTAGTGAAGATTTGAAGCATATTGACATAGTTTACAAGAAATGGGGAAAAGTTGTCAAAGTTGCATTTTGCAACTTTGCAACTTTGCAATGTTGCTCTGACAACATTTTCAAGAATTGGAAAAATCATACAAAAGATGCCCTAAGGGGTTGATAAATACTTAACCATGCTATTTAAGAGAAACCTTGTCCTAGTAGCAAGGTTGGACCTTTAGTGTACGGACATAAATTTTGTGAAGTAATAACAATTATGCGTTTTTGTGTGCAGTTTTGAAGTTCTTGATTACAGTAGGGTTTTAATGGATTAGTTTTGGCACTGTAACCAATGCACATGTTAGAGTAGGTTCTGTTTGAATTGTGTGGCATTATTTATTGATTTTGTTTGGTTTTAAGCATCCTTTGTAATTAGTTTTTAATCTACACTGTCACTGGTCTGAACCGGACAGTTTGTAAAGAATGGAGTGCTAGCTCATTCTCCCACCGTAAAAATTGTATGACCCTTTGGGATCAGTGACTAGAATCCATGTGCATACATATGGCACGATTTTGGGCCCTATAAACCAAGTTGGCTATTTTTGCAGTGATGCCCTAGGCAAGCTAGAAACCCTTGTGAATATAGACTGAACATTGGGAAACCCTTGATTTTAGGCTTGATTATACGAACCCACTATATGGACAATTTGGGGAAGTAAAACCTAAAAAATAAAAAAAGGTCTTCCAAAAGGGTGTTAGGGTGTGGACCTTTTTTTCCACCTTGTTGAGAAGATTTTGGAGTTATGTGCCAAACGGTGTGTAATTAGGCCTAATTCATGGTAGCCCTGTTTTGTGCAAATTCAAGCAAGTTCTTGAAATCGATAAGGATTTCATTGAAAATTTATTGTTAGGCATTGCCATGGATCCAATGCCCTAGAAATGAACCTTACTCTCCATTAGTGATTATTTTTGTTCATGTGTGAACATTTGGTGTGAATGATGCAAGAAGGCATCGATGGGGTACGTTGGTGTTTGAGTTGATCTCTTTAATGGTGTAGAAAAATTGAATAGGTGAAGGATTGAGAGTATAATCCTTGTGAATTAGGGTTTTGAAGAATCCTAATAAGCTAGAGAAGTGGCATAAAGAAGACCCTAGGAGAAGATAGGGTTAGAGACAGGGATTTTTTTAGTGGCGATTCTTCACCAATTGGCGAATATGTTCCGTCGGGCGTATAGAATTTGGAAAAAAAATGCGTAGTGTACTGTTTGACCGGTTCGCCCAAATTTTATAAAAAACACGTTAATTGGTTAGGTTGTTCACCACTATTTGCATGTAATTTCACTATGGTAGTGGGGTTGTTCACCCATTTATCTATTGTATATTTACTATTATTCGCCATGGATTAAGGAAGGGGTATTTATCATGGATCGCCATTCACCAAAGGCCCATTATCCCAAGTTAAAATTTTATTTGCACTAGGAACCAATTCTCCATGCATCATAATTCACTGTATCCCAAATTCCCACCCTATTCGCCTAGTCAATTACTTGGAATTACGTGGGGTTCGCCAAATATTAGTTTTTATCATATGCAAATGTCGTCCCCTTTGCCAAAATTAAAAATAAGAATTTGTATATAAGGATAGTTTCAAGAGATTTAGGAGTACAAAAAATCAGTTGATTTTGAGCTAACAGTTGCGATCGGTAGCAAATCGGAAAGACTACGAGTCCTTAGTATCTTATAATTATTCAAGTAAAATTTTATTGCAGCCTTAATTTGTTGGAGATGTCATAGTCAAAGTTAAACATGAAGAGGTCTATTGAAGGTGGAGAATCTAGAGATGTCTAAGAGAGGCCAACAAAATGTAGAAATATATCTTCATACTTTTGCAGGGGCAGAAACAATGGTCATGGTGTTGGTCAAAGTGAGGAAGGTACGTCATCAAAGGAGCCTGTACAACTTTGAGGTTATCAACTTACACAGGAGTCTATTCAACAAACTGGGGAACCTAAAGTTGTAGAACCTGATATCTCTCATGAAGATGACCTTGAAGATGAATTTCTAGTAAATAACTAGTACCAAGATGAATCGATCGACTTTGGTGATGATGATGTTTCAATTAACAGTAACACTAAAGGGAGACAAAAATCAAAAGAAAAAACTGATCGTTAATGGGAGATGTCCAGGAGATTTAAATTTTATTGGGAGGAAAAATATCCATTCATTGAACCCGTGAACAATCCAATTGTAGGTGAGCCACCAGTAGAATGCAGATGTACGATTTGTAGTTGGAAGTATAAAAAAGAAAAGCGGTTGCAACTTAAATTAGACACTATAGAGAAACATGTTGGTAAGGTTTACGAAACCTCAACTGTAGATGGAAAGGAAATAAAATTGGTAAGATATAAAACAAAGGAGAAATGTCAACATCAAAGGCATGCTGAGGAATATTATTTGTTTTAGAAATTTAAGACGAATCCTGGTGAAGTTCAAGATTCTATTAATTCTATTTTTGCAATAGCAAGTGAAGTAGAAGAATGTAGAAAAGTTGTTCAATTAAGTAATGTTTTCCATATTTTGAGTAGAGGGCATCCAATGAAAGACTATACATAAATGTGTGGTTTGTTACACTTTCTGAAAGTTCCTAACTATCCTATCACTCATTGGTCAATAAACAATAGATGGGAATGGGCAAGTTGTATTGCTCAGGTTGAAATAGAGGATATACAGAGAAAAATAAAAGAGTCAACCTTTATTGCATTGTCCTTAGATGAAGTTATGGAAATAGATAATATGTCATGGGTATGCATGCATGTTTATACTATACAGAATAATGTCCACTGACCACATCTACTAATTGTTGCAAAATTGAGAGACAACGCGACATCAGAAACTTTATTTCAATTAGTAAAGATCCATTTAATTGATTATGGAGCTATGGATGAATTGAAAATAGCGAAGAAGTTGATCTGTGTTGGAGCGGATGGAGCTTCAGTAATGCAAGGTCAAAGGAATGGTCTTTGCACAAAGATGCAGGCTTCTTTTTCACCATATGTTGTTGGGATTCACTGTATGGCCCACAGGATGAATCTTGCTTTTAGAGTTGTGAAGAAGTTTCCTTTAGTAAACAAGGTTGAAGAAATTTAGTAAGAGAGTTGTACTCATATTTTTGTGAAAGTCCCAAATGTTTTAGGGAATTTCAACACTTTGCTGATGGAATTACCAATGGAAACAAGCTTCTAAAAGATGTTGATACCAGATGGATATCTTTGGATGGGCCAGCACATCGAGTTTTTTTTGAATATCAATCTTTGATTGGACTTATGTTTGAAAATCGTGAAAATGTAGAAAATTAGAATGTGGTGACCTGCTTCAGAGGTTAAGCAATATAGAGACACTTTTGACTTTAGCATCTCTTCTTCCCATGCTAGAAGAAATGACGTTCATTATGAAAAAATCCCAGCAAAGAGCCATGTATATTGCAGAATATGCTACTTTGCGTA
>MU225014.1:523655-564509 GCA_018584345.1 Thuja plicata | reverse complement strand
TATACTTTTTGGGATGGGGGGGGGGGGGTTTCTTAAAGTTATCCTTGGTTAGAGAGAAATATTTGTCATTACATCAGATTGGTATTAGAGCAAGTTAAAGATTTGGGATTCGGTGTATGTCTCTATATATTGGTGAATCAGTTGGGGACATTAGTATGGTGATTAATGCAGAGTTAGATAAAGAGATGGGTGAGCAAAAGGAGAAAAATAGACTACTTGAAGAAGCCCTAGATGAAATGAGAATAAAACTACAAGAATTTGTTGATGGAGCCAAGGATAAAGGCAAAGAAGGTGAAAGTAGTGACAGAGGTAAAAAGAATATTGATGAGGAATATATCATCCCTAAACCAGACCCTCCGTTGAATGAAGAAAAATTCTTGAAATCCATCAAGGCACTAGGTGAAAAGGAATTAGGTGTACCACTATTTAGTGGGAAAATAGATATTGAGACAGTGATGGAGTGGATTGAGGGGATGTAAAACCATTTTGAGTGTGAAGGTGTTATAGAGGCACAAAAACTCAAGGTTGCAAAGTCAAGGCTAAGAGGATCAGCATTGACATGGTGGAAGTACCTACAAGATGAAAGAGTTAGAATGGGTAAACAACCTATAAATAACTAGAAATCCATGGTGACTAAAGTGAAAGAAAATTATCTTCTAGAAGACTATGAAATACAACTCCATAGAAAGAGACAAGGTCTAAAGAAAAAAGATTTGGGTGTGGCCTCTTATATAGAGGAGTTTCAGAAGTTATGTATCAGGTCAAATATTCAAGAAGAGGAACCTATTAAGGTAGAAAGATACTTGGGTGGTCTAAAATGGAACATCCAAGAAGAGATAAGTTTTTGAACTCCAACTACTATTTAGAAGTGCCACCAATTATCCCTTAAGGTGGAAGAAAGGAACAAGAAGAAAGGGGAATCTAATGTCAGAGGAAGAGGAAGAGGAAGAGGAAGAGACCAAGGGGGTCATAGATCAGGTGGTTATCAAGGTAGAGGAAATGAACAAAGAAACCAGGGAGAGTCCAATTTTACACATCATGGTAGTGAAATTAATCTAAGAGGGGGTTATACCATAGGTAGAGGTACTTAGGGAGGCTCTAGTAGAGGAATAATTTCAGGCAAAAGCAACTCATACTTTGCAAGTATGAAATGTTATACTTGTGGCCAATTGGGTCACACAACCTATAGATGCCCTGATAAACCTAAATCATCAAGAAATGGTAAAAGGATTGAATATGCTCATGAAGACACAACAAGTGTCAAGACACCTAAGGTTGATCACATTGAGTCAGAGATGGGAGAAAATCTCATGTTGATAAGAATTCTGATTAAGCAGCCAGTCAAGGATGAACCCAAGCATAGGAGAGCTTTGTTTAGAGTTAGATGTAAAATTCTTGGGAAATTTTGCAAATTTATTATGGATTCAGGCTCCATAGACAATATAATATCAGAGGAAGCTATAAACAAACTTAAATCGGCAAAGATACCTCATGTCAATCCTTACAAAGTGACATGGTTGAACAGAGGGCAAAGTGTGTTGGTGAATGAGAAGACTTTGGTGGAGTTTTCTATTTTAGGGTATAAGGATAAATTGATTTGTGATGTGTTTCCTATGGATGCATGCCATCTGCTATTGGGAATGCCTTGGAAATATTATAGGGGTGCAGTGTATGATGGAAAGGAGAATTCCATATCTTTCAAGAAAGATAGAAGAACTTTCAAGATTCAGTCCTTGTTGGATGAAGATGAGCCACAACCCAAAACCCATAGTGTTTTTTTGAGTAGTAGAAATGAGTTCATTAATATCCTTAAAGATGAAGGAAGTGAAGGGTATGCCATCTTCCTCAAGCCTAAGGAGGAAGAGAAGCCTAAACAAGAGCCTTTTCCATCAGAAATCAGAGAGTTACTTGAAAAGTATAAAGATATACTCAGTGATGGTACTCCTACAAATTTACCTCCTAGAAGAGTCATAAGTCATAAAATTGACTTTGTACCTGGTGCATCATTTCCAAATAAGGCATCTTATAAGATTACTTCATATCAGAACCTAGAAGTGGATAGACAAGTGTAGGAGCTATTAGACAAAGGACTAACTAAGAAGAGCATCAGTCTATGTACTGTACCTACGGTCTTAGCATCCAAGAAGGGTGGTAAGTGGAGACTTTGCACTAAATCTAGGGATATTAATAGGATTACAATCAGATACAGATTTCCTATTCCTAGAATTGAGGATTTGATGGACTATCTTGGAGGGGAAAAGTACTTCACTAAATTGGACCTAAAAAGTGGGTACCACCAGATTAGAATAAAAGATGGGGATGAATGGAAGACAAATTTTAAGACTACTGATGGGTTGTATGAGTGGAGAGTTATGCCATTTGTCCTTTCAAATGCCCCTAGGACATTCATGAGGCTCATGAATGAAGTGCTTAAGGATTTCATAGGGATATTTGTGGTAGTGTATCTAGATGATATACTCATCTTCAGCAAGACAATAGAGGAGCATTTTAAGAATGTGGAGATGGTACTCAAAAGGTTGCAAGAGGAGAAGTTATCAATAAATCTAGAGAAGTGTGAGTTCTTCAAGAAAGAACTTGTGTATTTGGGGTTTGTAGTATCCCAAGGGTCATTGAAGATGGACCCAAGAAATGTGGAAGCTATTCTAAATTGGCCTACACCAACCACAGGGACAAAGGTAAGGAGCTTTCATGGGTTAGCTTAGTTTTACAAAAAAATTATAAGAAATTTCAGTGGTAATTGTACACCAATGCTAGACACCATCAAGGGTGGTCTAAAGACTAAGTTTAGGTGGACCTCTGAAGTAGGGAAATCTTTTGACAAGTTGAAGGAGAAAGTAGCAACACAACCTATCCTTAGACTCCCTAGTTTTGACAACTTGTTTACTTTGGAGTGTGATGAAAGTGGGATGGAAGTAGGGGTGTGTTAAGTCAAGAAGGTAGGCTAGTATCCTTATTTAGTGAGAATTTAAATGAAGCCAAGAAGAAATATTCTTCTTATGACTTGGAATTGTATGCCTTAGTTCAGTCTCTTAGGAAGTGGAGACATTACTTGATACCAAAATAATTTGTATTGTTTACTGAAAACCAGGCCCTTAGCTATATAAATACACAACAAAAGCTCATTAATAAACACTTAAAGTGGATGGAATACCTTCAAGCATTCACATTCACAATAAAGCACAAGAAAGGATAGTTGAACAAGGTTACAAATGCACTAAGTAGGAGGATGCTGACCATTCAAGAGGTTCAATTGAAAAGAATTGGTATAGAGAGTTTCAAGGACCTCTATAGGGAAGATGAATACTTTGGTGAAGCCTACAAGGTATGTTCTAATTTTCAGAATCACTTTCACAGTATTTTTTCTGATTTTACCTTGCAAAGTGGGTTGTTATTTAAGGGAAACCAATTTTGTGTTTCTAAGGGTTAAATGATAGAGAATCTCATTCAAGAGAAACATAATGGTAGCTTGAGTGTCCATTTTGGGGTGAAAAAAACCACAGAGTTAGTACAAAGGTTTTACCATTGGCAAAAGTTGGTAAGAGATGTGACAAAATATGTTGAGCAATGTGTAGTGTACCTGAAAGCAAAAGGAGAAGATAGAAATGCAGGTTTGCATCAATCTTTTCCAATCCCTAAGGCCCCATTTGTTTGGGGAATTGGAATTTGACTCAAAACTTGATTATCACAAAATCAGGTTTTGAAAATCCGATTTTGCATCTTCCTGTTTTGAAGATCACGGACATGACGGCGAAATTAAACCAGGTTCATAATTTCCTAAAACCTGGATTTCATTTTGAATTCCACCTATTTACTGGGAAGATGGTGCCACCCATTTTAGGGCCTAAACCAGGTTTTGAAACCTAAACCAGGTTTGCAACATAGAGTCCCAAACGGTGGATTTCCGGAAAAAGCGAAAGTCCCGTACCCAATTCCGGTTAAATTCCTGCAAACAAACGGGGCCTAATAGAACATGGGAGTGTGTTAGCATGGATTTCAATATAGGGCTACCTAAGACAAAACATGGACATGATAGTATCTATGTTGTGGTAGATAGATTTAGTAAAATGGGTCATTTTATACCTTTTAGAACTACTCATGATGCTAGTAACATTGCATGTTTGTTTTTTAAGGAGATTGTAAGAATCCATGGACTATCCCTAAGGATTGTATCAGATAGGGATGTCAAGTTCATGAGCCATTTATGGAAAAAACTATGGGGAAGATTGGGTACTAACCTATTATTTGGTTCAGCTTACCACCCTCAGACTGATGGCAAAATTGAGGTGTTTAATAGAGTGCTTGGTAAATTTTTAAGGTGCCTCACTAAGGAATATGGATAGACCTGGGGTGTGGTCATTCCCCAAGTATAATATGCATATAATGAGAGTGTGAACTGAACAATAGGTAGGAGCCTATTTGAAGTTGTTAATGGGATGAACCCAAGGGGTGTATGTGAGATTAGAGACCTTGGAGCTATGGAATATAGGAGTGGTCATGCTGAAGACTTCACTCAAACCATGAAAGAGATTCAAGAGTAGGTGAAAAGGACTATATTGGAGTCTAATCAAAAGTTGAAGGCTAAAGTGGATGAGAAGAGAAATGATGTTCAATTTGAGATAGGGGATTATGTCATGGTCCATTTGAATAAATCTAGGTTACAGAAGGGAGTGCCTACCAAACTACATATGAAGAGAGTAGGACCCTGCAAAATCTTAGCCAAGTATGGGGCTAATGCCTAAAAAATGGATCTACCTACTGATTTGAGCATCTCACTTATTTTAAATGTGGAAGACTTGATAAAGTTTGAAGGACCCTTGACTGAGATATATGTGAATAGAGAGGAGGTTGGAAAAGATGTAGAGCTTGATGTTTTACCTCTCAAGATGTAGATAGAAGAAAACAAGGTATTGGATTCAAGAGTCAAGAAGATTACTAGACACAAGGTGTACATGAAGCACCTCATACAGTAGAAGCATAAGCCAGAGTCAGAGGCAACATGGGTTACAGCTATAGACTTCAAGAAGTTTAGGATTAATGAAGACATATTAGCCATAGGAGTGACTTTACTTTCTCTTGTGGGGGGAGCATGGTGAAAGAGCACCTATAGGTTGTTTTGGCAATCTAGTTAATCTATTTGTGTGTGTGCCTTATGAAATTTTTGTTTGTAATAAGCTTGAGTCAAGCTTAAGGTCATGTTGACCATAGCATAGGTGTTTTGGGTGTTGTAAATTTGACTCCCAGAGAGTATATGGTTTATTTTGTGTTGTCATTATGGCAACAAAGTCATATGAAGTTTTGATAGTAAACTGTGAAGTGAAAATTGACTAAGTGCAGAAGACAAAATAGAACAGTGACTTGCAATTGATCAGGGCATCAACGCACGTATGTATGACCACATCAAGATATGCATGTTTATACTTAAGCTCTATGGTATGTTATTATTCTTACCCTATACATGCATGGTACAGAATGGCAGTACGAACAAGTTACAAAAAGAACAAGTACACTAGCAGTTCAGAATACAGAGTATGAAGCCAACTTCATGATTTTGATTAGCGTGTAATATTTTGTTATGTAAAGGCTAAGTGCCTATTGTATTAAGTTTGTAATCATATATTAAACATTTTTGTAAACACGCTTAAGAAAATTTGTTTGGAAGCGTTGTGTATTATGTTTTTGGGCCGACTAAGGTCTTGTTTATAGTCGCGTCTATTCAGGCATAAAGATATATATATATGTAATGCAAAGATACATTTGAGGTGTCATCAAAAAAGTCAGAGAAGATGTATAGTAGAGAAGTATCAAGATATCAGTATGAGATAGAGTCCTTAAAGAAGTTAAGAGCATAAGCGCATAACTGGAACTGATCAGACATCTGTGTCACATACATCAGTTCAGTTTTGGATATAGTGCATATCTATTCTCAGGAGGTTGTAGCCTTCTTTCTCTTTGAGCAGTGAGCTCTTGGATAGTGATTCCTCACCCCTAATAGGGTTATTTGTAAAAGACTTCTAACAGGGTCAGACCCTTAACCAGGTCATTATACTCGCATTGTAAAGACTGCTTCTAACAGGGCAAAGGAACTTTAACAGGTTCATTATACTAGTACAATATTTGTGAGTACTAATTCCCATCAGAGTTTTCCTCTAATCAAGGTTTCCCCATAATCATATCAAGTGTTATGTGTTCTTGTTATAAGATTCATTGGATGTATATTTGATTTATGTTTAAGTTGCTAAATTTGAATAATTAGCTAAACACTGATTCACCCCCCCCTCTCAGTGTTTCCAACAATTGGTATCAGAGCCTGGTCCTCAGAGAGAAAAGTTTGACCACTTGAGGAGATCATGGATTTAGAAGAAGTCAAACATCTGAAAAAGAATCTTGAAGTATCCCTTGAAGATCTAGACAGATCTGAGAAAGAAAATGAAGAACTTAAACTAAAATTTGATGGCTCACAAATGCTTATCAAGAAACTAAGGAAAGAACTAAAAGATTGCTCCACCAATGATTTGAAACTGAATGAAGAGAACATGTCTCTGAAAGATAAGATAGAAGAATTGAACGATCAGTTAACTGATAGCTTAACATCTATTGAAGAGAAGAACAAAGAAAACAAATAGTTGGATGAAGAACTCATGCAAGCCAATATGAAAATCTTGGAATTAGAAAAAATCAAGAACAAATTGAATTTGAATTATTAGGAGCAAAAGACAAGATTGATAAACTACACACAGGCTTTGATCCGATTCAATCACAACTCTATGCAAAAAATCTAAAAGGTGATACCACTGGTATGGGATATAATTTAGCTCAAATTGAGATCAACTCATTTCAAGAAAGAAAGAAAGCTCAAAAAGAATCTTTAGATGAAAAGAAAACTAAAAATCATGAAGAGACAAAAGAAGAATTACCAAAAGATAAGCAAAAGGCAGTCAACCATACTTTCTATGCCTGTAACAAGCATGGACACTTGGAAAGAGATTGTAAAAATGTAAGACCCTTCAATTTTTATTGTTACTCCTATAATAATTTTGGTCATAGGGCTATTGTTAGAGTAATCATATTATAGCTAATAATTAATTCATTTAATTATTACTCTATTATACTCTACGCTTAAGTTAAACTTAGGCATCTCTTTTAGGGTTTTCCCTTTAGGGTTTCGGTATCCTTTTATAAGGATTCACCGCTTTGCATTTTAGTAAGGAGATTGTATTGTATTTATTTTTGTTGATAATATAAATTTATTCTTTCAACATGGATATCATGTCTCTGGCTTTTTGGCTGCCATAGCTTTCTCTTCTTCTGTCTGTATCTTGCTTCTTCCATGTGACAGGTTTGCATGCACGTGTTCTTGGAAGATTAGCTTTCAACCTAATCCAACATGGTATCAGAGTCATCCTGCAGCTGGTTGTTCGTGTTTCATTGAAGTGTGCCAGAAATAGAAGATTTTCAAGGGTTTCAGGGGTTTTTTATATATATTTTGTTTTGGGTTTTATTTCTGGTCACTTTGAGCTCAAATGGACATCTCCATTGAGCTTAGAGTACCCAAAAACCCTAGAATACATATAAAACTTGTCCATTTTGGACATCTAGACTCTAGAGGCAATTTTTTTTTGGTTTCTAGTGCCGTATGGGCATGGAAACCGAGAAAAAATCACAAAAAACATTGTTTTTTTAATGTTTTTTGACTTCATTTGTGTGCTGCCAACATTTTTCAAATGGCACCGCCACTGCGCCGCTGTCGCACCACCACCACCAGCTGTGGGCACCTCCAATAGCGGCCCCCACCAGCCCCAGCTCTGCCGGCCTCTACACTCCCCAGCTCCGCCTCTCTGGCCCCTACTGCCACCGGCCCCCACTAGCACCGGCCCCACTGCTCTATGCATTGCCGCCGCCAGCTTCCCCGGCTGCCACTACTTGGTTCCCGCCTCCACCGCCCGGCTGGCCCCACTGCTCCTTGGCCAGGCGGCTTGTTTACCACCCGCGGGGTTTTTAGCCCTTCTTTTGCTAGCGGCTGGTCATATCAGTGACCAGGGGCTCCGGCCCAGCCCCCTGCGCGCACCATGCACCCAGGGGGCCTATTTTTTCAGCCCTAGGGGCTTAAAGCCTGATTTTGTGGCCTTTTTGACCCTCCCAAACTATTTTTGCTCTATCTTGAGCATACGAGGGTCTTTTTCTAACTTCCATATACCGTCGGAAAGCTCTTTCTGAGAAATTTTTGATGATGGAGGTTGGGGTTTTGGGTTTTTCTATTTTGATAGCATTTTTTTCTATCAAAGTCTGATGTTTGTTTTTGCCTTTCGGGAGCCATATCTTGCTCATTCGAACTCTATTTTTGGCAAACCAGATATCGTCAGAAAGCTGGTTCAGTGAGCTATTTAGTGTTAGGGGTATTTTTTCTAGATTCTTCTCTAGGTTATCTCTCCTTCAAGTTTGGCATCTTTCACACTCTGGCAGATTACTTGGGTTCTACAGGTCCTGGGATCTCTTCTTCTGATCTTTTTGGCTCACTCTGCTTTCGGACTCCTCAACTTGTATACTTCTCTTTTGTAGCACTCTTTTCTGTAAATACACTAAGATAAAGTGCCTACTTCTGCATATGTTGGATTTTGAGCGCCTTGTGTTTGGTGTACTCGCACTTAGTTATAAAGTGCCATGGGGGGTTATGATGTTATGATATTTTGTGCTCATCCACCTTTGTCAAGTGAGCATACCTTCCATGACATTAGCCCATGCTATGTGTCGGTGACACCGCCCTTTATCCTGTACTTATACTTCTATTGCACTATTGGTGTTCCCGATTCTTCTTTCTATAGATGTTTCTAGCATTGCATTTCAGTGTTCCTATCACCTCTCCCTGTTCAGCATTATAGGGGGGGGGTTCACCTATTGGTTCTATTGCTTCCTTGGTTCAATTGATCAGCTCTTCAAACTTTGTCTTCTCTACTTGGTCATGCACTTCAGTGGGGGTTCCAGCAGTTACTTCTGACAGAGTTTACAACTTCTTGGTTCGAAGATGCTTCTTGCTCATTCTTGTTCCTTTCTTTGGGACTTTCCCTAGATTGGAGGCTTAGTTTCCTTCATCTAGTTTATTTCTTGTACTTGGGTACCTGATCAGGCCTAGTTGCCGGGACCCATAGTTCCTTTCTTGCATTTTTCTTTCATGCATCTTTTAGCCTTTAGCTATTTAGCTTCTCCCTAAGTTACACTTAAGGGGGGGTGTTAGAGTAGTCATATTATAGCTAATAATTAATTCATTTAATTATTAGTCTATTATACTCTACACTTAAGTTAAACTTAGGCATCTCTTTTAGGGTTTTGCCTTTAGGGTTTCAGTATTATTTTATAAGGATTCACCACTTTGCATTTTAGTAAGGAGATTGTATTGTATTCATTTTTGTTGATAATAGAAATTTATTCTTTCAACATAGATGTCATGTCTCTAGCTTTTTGGCCGCCATAGCTTTCTCTTCTTCTGTCTGTATCTTTCTTATTCCATGTGATAGGTTTGCATGTTGGTGTTCTTGGGAGATTATCTTTCAGCCTAATCCAACAGCTATTCATTGCAGAACAAATCAAAGAAATCAGCCACAACTGAACCAGAGAAATCAACCTCAAAGAAACTTGCAGAACATTACATGTTAGATATGTAACTACAATGGACACACAGCCAAGCAATGCAACATGATGAATAACAACACCAGACCTCCTATCATTTTTCACTCATGTGGAAAAGCTAGACATATCTCAAGGTTTTGCAGATCAAGAACAAAAGGACAAGAGAGTCCCAAGAAGTCTTTGTTTGAAGAATCAGGAGAATTCAAGTTTGTGGAAGCTAAAGCTAACTCAGATAAAATATGGGTTGAAGTAAAGAAGGACAATGAAGAGAACAAGGTAGCAGATGCATCCTCAGTGGATACACCTTGTACTTCTAAATAATTGACCCTCATGGTCTTAGGGGGAGCTATTCTAGCTCTAAACCACTACGTGGCTGGTATACTCACCTCTGAGTATGCACCTATGGATTCATGCATGTAATCATGAATTAAAGTTGTATGCATTCATGCATTGCCTTTACTTCATTCAGAACAAAGTTTGAAATTCTCTCTGTAAACCACTTTACAGCAATGAGCATTAAATGCAATTGATCTTTATATAAATTGGGAAAAGATCTTAAAATAGCTTCACTTTGCATTTGAGATTGAGGCATTCAGAAAGAAGATAAGCATCGAGCATCAAAGCACTACAACTTGAAGGATTAGTTGGTTGGTAAACAAATTACATTTGTAATGGAACCCTAGCAGTCGTGTCATTTCAGAATTGTCATGAAACCCTACTTAACCTAGTTGCAAGTAAGTATGGCAACCCCTGTTGTATTTGACATTACTGAGAGGAAGAGATTTGTCTTTAAGAAGCATCCATTCAAGTCCATACTAGATGATGTCAAAGAAGCATTATCTAGGACCCCACTTGGAGTCGTACATGTAGAAAACATCCGCAGATATGTTTATTGCAATAAGGAAATAGTTGGAGACAAAAACATTGCATCTCTCATGGGTTATATGATGAAACCATACTATACATTCAAGGATGAATACACGCATCTCACTAATAAACCTATCTTTGAGTATTCCAATGCGCATGAGTTCTATGAGCCAGAATGGGTGAAGATATTATTGAGCAGGATAAACGATGATCTATACTGGATAGGTGAGGTTCTTATCTGCATCACTGTAGATCTAATTCATGAGATGACTGGACTTCCCAAGACTGGACCAGTTCTTCCAACTGGTAAAGATGTTAAGAAACAAGTTGAGCAAGCATGCTTATCCAGGAGTGATAGGCATGGTATGACAGTTAATCCCATCAAGGAAGATGATATAAAGCTAGTTACCATGATACTAGGTTATAAATTCTAGCACGCAAGAAGAATAAATAGTGTATCTGCAGCTACTATCTTAGCAGCAATAAAAATGGTGAATGACAATACTCAGTACAACCTATGTGAGATATTGTGCACTCAATTGATTGACAACATCTGAGCTATTAAGCATGACAAGAGAATGATATTCAGGTTTGGCTCACTGATCATATATCTCTACTTCCACATAGTAGGAAAGGTTGCAAATCTCTACCTAGACAAAAGCAAACCCACTATGTCATAGATTTCACTAAAAGCCACATCAAAAAGTAGTGTGAAAGATTCTATGGACATGGACATCAAGACATTTAGGATCAAGATGCAGAAGAGGTTTAGGATACCTAAGAAAATAATTGAGAAGTACAAAGACACCATATGCTTCATCTTGGAGACTGATTTTACTTGCATGGAGTTAGTTGAGCCTAGGAAAAATGGATTCACCCTCTTGGTTATGAAGTCAAAGAACATGTTTTGGAAGGTTATGCATAAGTCCTCTTATCTGTGCCCAAGGATCCCAATGAACCTAGATGGGGCACTTACAGAGAAAAGACAAATCAAGTTGATTCTTTCTTATACAGTGCTGAGAACAAAAGGAAGTCATCTAGGATTACCTCAAATATCCTAAAAGTTCATGGTGTTACACAAGAAGATCTTGACAGAGCTAGAGAAGCTAAGATAGCCAAAGAACTTGAGAAGACTCCCACAAAAGTAAAAATAGAAAAGACTGATGATATTCCCAAGAAGAAGAAGAAGAAATCAAATGAAGATACATCTACGCCATCAACCACCATTGATTTGGAAGCATATCCACAATCAGTACCTAGCAATAAGTCTAGATGAAGGAAGAAAGCACCCACGAGTCATCCATCCTCAATAAATATAAGGAGAAAGGTAAAGAACACACAAGCTCCTCCTGAGGTAGGATTCAGACCTAGTCTTAATGTCTTAAAAAATAGAATTGTCAATGAAGGAAGACTAGAATCTCTCAAGAATGTATATGAAAAATATCAAGAGATAGACAAATAAGAGATTCATTCTATGATCATCTCTCACATGATTAAGTTCAAAAGGACTATATTGGAACTCAAGACTATCATACCAGATAAGGTATGGAACATACTTGATATGTTAAAAATGAAAGCAATTGAAGAGGCTATGAGGATAAGAGAAGAAACATTGGATAGTCTTCTCCTGGTGTGCCCGCATGATGAGAAAGTCATTATGTTGGATTTAGTAAAGCCGCACCTAAGAACTAAAACAAGAATTATCCATATCATGAACAAGGAGTATGATCTGGTTGGTTAAGAGAATCATAAAGAATTTCAATGGGTATTTCTAGATAGACATATGTATCCATCAACGGTGCCTACAACTAAGGCAACTCTAGTTCCTCCTAAACAGGTTGCAGAACCAGTAATTCAGAATGCACCTAAGACAGGTCCATAGGTTTCAGCATCCTCAGTCTCAATAGCCTCTGATACAACAAAAGATTCAGGGGATACTATAGTGATTGATGATATCAAGATATCTATGACCACTTCTGATAATGATATGGATAAAGTTGAAAATGAATTTGTAAACTCGGAAGAGACAGAGAAGGCGTGCACTGATGATACATCTTTGCAACAAGATAAAGTTCCCTCTATAGATTCAACAGACTTGAACAAAGAGGAAGATAATCAAAACAATGAGACACTAGTCATGGAGATCCCAATAAAAAGTGAATGCATGGATACTAGTCAAAATACTATATTCACACCATCCACTCAACCATCAAACTCATTTTTGTCAAGTTTAACTCCTGACTCAGCAAGTCTGGATGCATGGGGAGAAGAGGATTTGATCAATATCAGTGTCCTAGCCATGGAAAAATCCAA
Source organism: Thuja plicata (assembly GCA_018584345.1). Lineage (NCBI taxonomy): Eukaryota > Viridiplantae > Streptophyta > Pinopsida > Cupressales > Cupressaceae > Thuja > Thuja plicata. The sequence goes on along the minus strand of MU225014.1, from coordinate 551,687 downwards.
AGAGAAAGAGGTTATGAGAAACCCTCTCTTCTTGGAATCAGTAAACATCTTGAATGACCTAGTACCTACGGACAAGAAAGTAGCAAAAATTTAGTCAGTTGATGATGTAGACAGTATACTAACAAGCTTCAAAGAACATTTTACAATCTTAGTAGACTCAACTACTAAAATTGTAGAAGATGAGTACAAAAAGGAAAGGTTATATGAACTAGTAAAGAACTTTACCTTAGATCTAAACTCATTAAAGATTGGTCAGTCTATGTTGAAAGCATTGGCAGCAAAAGGCAGGAAGGTTATAGCAAACTGCATGGGCAAATGCAAACTCACCTCTGAACACATAAAAAAGATAGAGGCAGACATCTTGGTTGAAAATGTTATAAAATTAGTTGAAAAATTCACACAAGACATGAACATCTACAACAATATCTATCAAGGTCAACTGGACAAGATAGAAAAAGCTAAAATGGAGATCAATAAGATAAGGATCCGACAGACTCAGTTGAGAAATGCACTTGCGCCCTCCTTAGAAATTATAGATGAGAACATCAAATAGATTGATGCCACTATTGTCACATATGATCAAGGTCCCTATGTGGACCTGATAAAAATGGAGAAGCTCACTTATGCTCTATGCGCCCATCTCCAGACAATTGATGCAATGAAGGCATTCTGACAGCAAGAGATAAAGAATCTTCAGGTTGTATATCCAGATGTATATATGGAGTAAGTATCTAGAGACTTACAATTTTGACACCTTTTTCATTAATTTCAAGGGGGAGTAATATACAAGGAATATGTGTATATATGGGGAGTAGTATATATTATAAAGTATAATGATATACAATTTTTGTGTTAGTCAAATTTGAGTAACTTGGCCACATTCCTTTGTTGCCATTAATGATAAAGGGGGATATTGTTGGAAAGTTGACTCCCAGAGAGTAGATGGCTTATTTTTTGTTGTCATTATGGCAACAAAGTCATATGAAGTTTTGACAGTAAACTGTGAAGTGAAAATTGACTAAGTGCAGAAGACAAAACAGAATAGTGACTTGCAGTCGATCAGGGCATCAATGCACGTGCGTACGACCACATCAAGATATGCGCATTCAAAATTAAGATCTATGGTATGTTATTATGCTTACCATATACATGCATGGTATAGAATAGCAGTACAGACAAGTTACAAAAATAACAAGTACACTAGCAGTTCAAAATACAAAGTATGAAGTCGACTTCATGATTTTGATTAGCATGTAATTTTTTGTTATGTAAAGGCTAAGCGCCTATTGTATTAAGTTTGTAATCATATATTAAACATTGTTGTAAACACACTTAAGCCAATTTGTTTGGAAGCATTGTGTATTATGTTTTTGGGTCGATCAAGGTCTTTTTTATAGTCGCATCTATTCAGGCATAAAGATATATATATGTAATGAAAAGATACATTTGAAGTGTTGTTGAAAAAGTTAGAGAAGATGTATAGAAGATAACTACAAAGATATCAGTATGAGATAGAGCCCTTAAATAATTTAAGAGCATAAGCATGTAACTAAAACTGATCAGACATCTATGTCACATACATCAGTTCAGTTTTGGATATAGTGCATATCTATTCTCAAGAGGTTGTAGCCTTCTTTCTCTTTGAGCAGTGAGCTCTTGGACAGTGAGTCCTCAACCCTAATAGGGTTATTTGTAAAATAATCCTAATAGGGTCAAACCCTTAACCAGGTCATTGTAATTGCATTGTAAATACTTCTTCTAACAGGGCAAAGGAACTTTAACAGATTCATTACACTAGTACAATATTTGTGGCTACTAATTCCCACCGGGGTTTTCCTCTAATCAAGGTTTCCCTATAATCATATCAAGTATTATGTGTTCTTGTGTTAAGATTCATTGGATGTATATTTTATTTATGTTTAATTTTCTGAATTTGAATAATTAGCCAAACACTGATTCACCCCCCCCTCTCAGTGTTTCCAACATTGGGATGTGTTCAGTTTGAGACTTAGGACCTTGTTAGAAAGTGCAAATAGGGATAATAAGTTTTCAAGCCCTCCAATTGGAACATGTGTGATGATGATGTCATCATGAGGTTAGTAGGGTATATGGTAGGTTAGAATCATGTTTCAACCCTTATTTTGGTCTTTGGTGAAGTTTAGTAAATATTTGAAGCATATTGACATAGTTTACAAGAAATGGGGAAAAGTTGTCAAAGTTGCATTTTGCAACTTTGCAACTTTGCAATGTTGCTGCGATGACATTTGTAAAAATTGGACAACTCATTCAAAAGATTCCCTAAGGGGTTGATAAATACTTCACCACCCTATTTAAGAGAAACCTTGACCTAGTAGCAAGGTTGGACCTTCAGTGTACGGACATAAGTTTTGTGAAGTAATAACAGATATGTGTTTTTGTGTGTAGTTTTGAAGTTCTTGATTATAGTAGGGTTTTAATGGATTATTTTTGGCACTATAACCCATGCACATGTTAGAGAAGGTGCTCTTTGAATTATGTGTGGCATTAGTTAGTAATTTTGTTTTGTTTTAAGCATCCTTTGTAATTAGTTTGTAATCTACATTGTCACTGGTCTGAACCAGGCATTTTGTAAAGAATGGAGTGCTAGCTCATTCTCCCACCGTAAAAATTGTGTGGAAATTTGGGATCAGTGCCAGCATAATTTTTAGTGGTGAATATTTTCCTTTTGGCAAATTTTGTGCAATATCTTTCATGGAATTGGAAAATCGTGCACGTTATATGATGGCCCAAATCACCCTATCGTGACATGGTAACAGTTAAATATTCATTGGAATAGCCAATAACATTTTCCATTTGATGAGGTTGACCAATATATTTGCCTTTAACCAATATGACATGGTTATTTTAACGGTCTCTTATTCGCCAAGGGTATTAATTATGAATTGCATATAAAATCTAAAATAGCCAACCCGTTAATTAATTGTTTTATATATCATGATCTATTTTTCCAACCGTTAATTATTTGTTATATTGACCACAGACTATTTCACCAAACATTAATTATTTGTTATATTGACCGCAAACTATTTTTCCAACCATTAATTAATTGTTATATTGACTACGAACTATTTCACCAACTGTTAATTTATTGTTATATTGAACACGACCATATTTCACCAACCGTTTGTTAATTCCTACATTCAGTCGGCCAATTTTCGCCAAAAGCTGAGGAATTAAAAAAATTGAAATTTGAATCATGGATTGATATAAATTAATATGAAATTTGTTAGTCTTTTAGTTTTTGTGTTGCCTTACAAAATTTTTGAGGGCTAGATTTACAAATAAAAATATTGCAACAGTAAACAAAGGATTCACTTTCAGCATTTTAGGGAATCAGAATTCAGAAGAAGCTGGACCAAGCCACAAGGTAAGAAATTATTTGTTCACATTTCATAGTATTGCTATTAATTTCCTAGTGACTAGTGAGAGGTCAAGATGTCAGATAAGGGTGACTATCCTGAGTATCATCAGGCTACTGAAGGGATTGAGATGTTAGGGGAGGTTGAACTTGAGAATCAAACTTCTCACTATGCTCAAGGCAGTGAAGGGATTGGAAAGCTAGATAAGGGTAAGACTCCTGATCGTCAGGACAGTGAAGGGCAGGGTAAGACTCCTCAGGGAAGTGAAGGGTCTGGGAGGCCATCAAAGTGCCCAAAACTTAGAGATACTACCATAAAGGATTTCTTTGGAGTTGGAAATGTTTCAGCTCCATCAATTTCTACAATTGGAAGTGCAAAATCCATTCACAGTAGCTCACTAGTACCACTACCACAAGCTGGGGTTGTCATTGAGTTAAATGAAAATAAAAATGCATCAAATGAGGATAAAAATGGTGGCACGAAAGAAGATGCTATAAGGGTGTTAGTGAACATATTTGTCTTTATACAAAAACCATTTTAAGTTTTACTCTATCGCCCTTAAAAGACAAACTTTCTCTAACAGTTAGGTATGTATCTTTTATGATCACTTCCCTCTGAATATTGTAATAGGTACAACTCCCTAATATGATTTTCAATGAAATTTGATAACAGTTCAATCGGTTAGCTTTTAACCTAAAAGCTTGTAAAGGCTGCAATATCATTCTTTGATGATATGCTACTAAGCAATTGTAAAGGAAAGAAAACTGAATAATGAGTGGGAAGAAAAACATAGTTACTTCCATGATTGCATTTCATGAAACATAAACAAATTCTCAGCCAAAGATAATAGAAAGTAGATAAAATCTAGAATTCAGATATTATGAACCAACAGACATTTATATAACAGGATAAACAAGATGTCAACACAGGACACTTTGCTTTTGGTTTTCAAATAACAAAGATTCAATAAACCTTACTATAATATTTTTTAGAAATTACTACATAGATAATTGCATGAAATCTGTTCCTTTCATAACATTCAATAATCCAAACTATTACTATCAAAATCTATTATCTATCAGCAATGAGTTCTTTTCAAACCCTTAAAAAGTTTCATCAGCTAAAATAAATAGTATCAGAGCACGGAGAGGTCTACCAAAAAAAATGACCTCTTGGGCAATCAGTTAAATAAATAAACCAACAGAAAAAGGACACACATCCTTAAAAGTTTGCATGTTAACCCAATAAAAAATAAATAACCAAATCTGGTTCCTTATCAACAACATGATCCTCGCTCCCCACTAGACTCCCTTCTTCTTCGGTAACCAATTGAGAAGGTTTCCATTCTTTATATGCTCGGATCAGCTCCTTCGCGAGTGATAGATGTGTGATCTTAGAATTTACTATCCGAGCCATAGAGGAATATTTAATCCACCTCAATTTCTTCACCTTCTCAATGACATTGGGTAGCTGATCCACACACAGATATATCATAGATTCAATCCTTTCTATCTGAGTTAAGTTAGAGGCTTTAGGATTGATCTTTTCCCTGATAGTATTTATTGCTGAGTCAAAATCATCTAGAGTGCCCTTTAATTCTTGCTCACCAAAAAATGATGGATAGGTATAAGTGAAATTAATCACTTTCAACTCTGTGAGGGAAGCTTTTTGAATCTTCTTAGCTTCAGTCTCATATTCTTTGTTTTCTACAATGGTGCCCTTTATGAGAGTGATGTGCCAATTGATATTCTTTCTGAGGATGAAGAAAAGGGATTCTTCAACACCTTTTAGGGACTTTTCCATGCAAAATTTATTGAAACCATGCCTCTCTATCTCCATAAATTTTGTCATCGATGACACCCATTTTTCCTCCTCTATATTCCAGACCTAGCGTTGGGCTTGCAATTCTCCCATTACCGCCTCTGTGTCATGAAGAACTGAGTGAAAATCATTGATTTATTGTCTACCATTGTTAAGCACATGGGACATCCACTCATCAACTGAGGAGACCAATGTTCGACCCCTCTGAACTTGATTCAATAGTGTTTTACTTTCTGCAGAGTTGGGATCGAATACCTGTGATGATTGAGATAGTGGGGTGGCGTCAAAGTTGCAAAAATTATTTATGAACTGAGAGAGTGAGACAATGGTTTGCTTCAATTCCTTCTTTTCCTTACTATCCTACCCTGATGTGATCAACATCTGTTAGGCTGTCTCTTTGATAAGGTGATTCTTTCCTGCTCTGTCCATAGTCCCTAACTCAATTTTAATTACTTCAAAATCTTTGACTGCAACATCCTATTTTTCTTCCTTTGGTCTGTAGGTGGCTACTTCAGTTGTCCACTTCCTAGTTTAGTAACAAAAAAAATTCATGCTATAGTCTTAACCTTCTTGGCCTTGGGGGTCTTTTGAGCATACTTACTGACTATATCATGTACTGGAATAGATACCAAAATCAAAATCTGTTTCTTATTCACTGAAGAGGTCAACCATCTTGGGGTATCATTTGTTACCACTGGTTGGGCACCAATCTTAGTAGGGGTGTCCATTAAATCTAGAGTTACATCATCAAGATCGAAGAGATCTTTTCTAATTTGTTCATCTTCTCCAATTCGGTAGTTTAAATCCCCAAATTTGTCATCCTCCAAATTTACTATTTATATATTCTCTTGAGTCATCTTTCCCTTTTTCTGCTATCGGGATCTCGATCTGGTAATGCACCGAGGGGAGGCCACAAGGAAAAGTTCTTCAATAGATTTCTTCTTGGGATCCTTCTTCCACTGCTTATCTGAGGAACCTGCATTACCAGATGGTTTAGGAGAATTAGAAATAGAGGGGGAGGAAAATAAAATTGAAGTTTTAACTCCAATTTTTTTAGGACTAGACTGTTCTCTTTTTTTCTGCATCCATTCTTTGGGTAATTTGAGTACATGCTGGGTCCTGCACTTAATGTCATCTTCCTCCTCTCTTGACCAGTAAATATCTATCTCTTCAGTGTCCAGGAGCCTTTTGAAACTGTGTTCAACTAAGTCGAAACCATCATCTATCACCCCTTCTATGATGAACTATAATCTCATGGACAAGATTGAGATATGCAGAGTCTACTATGACCTCTCTTCATAACTTGGGACTCATTTGCATAGTCTTCCCAGAAATCCTCTAGATGGGGAACTGGAAACATGTGAGATCTAAGTCCTAGATTTCCGCTAATAAATTTTTTATTATCAAAGTATTTTCTCTCTATGTAGTGCTTGAAATCAAAGTGACTAAGGTCACTTCCAATACTTATTGCATCTTCAATAGTCAGGCATGAAAATTTACCTAGCTCTAATGGAATTTTTTTTCCCATCCTTCCTTAGGAAGAAAATGCTTAAGCACAGTAGCAAGTTGTCTACAGACTTCTGCAAGGATGAAACAATCAAAGGCTTACCTAGGTATTTTTGTAGGGGAATCTTCAAAATCACCAATTCTAATATAAGAGAACCTAGGGAACTGAATGTAAAAGCTCCCAAATCTTGTCACAAATTGCTGATCTTCTGAACTCATTCTTCTGGTTGAATCCCTAGACATCTCAAAAAAAAGTTTACCCATAAAAGTATCATGTACCCTTCTGTAATTCTGAATTACATTATCTTTACGAAGAATGGGAAAATACTCAAAAACACACATTCCATCTATCCAAGGCTCATGAATCATCCCATCCCATATCCTACTATAGGCTAGATAGTACATCAGATAAGAAGACATGAAAAAGTTACATCTAGTGAGTTTGGAATTATTCAGTTGTTCTCTCATAGAATCTGCAATTAATTTGGCCCAATCCAACTTGTGTCTTCCTTCTAAAACAATCTCTACATAATAGAACAACCAATCTTAAAAGAAGAATGCCTTAGGTGACCCTTTGACTCTATGAAACATCACCATAATATCACTAATATACGGGTGCACATGACTTCTGTTGAGATTTTTGGGTAAACAAGGACCTCCCCTTTGGGTATTTAATAACCAATGCTTGGCTATTGCAGTACAATTTGCATCAGCATTTGGTTTGAACTTAACAAGGGACTGCGCAGGAGAGAAGGTGGAAAAAGTTTGCTCTTGAATTTGGAAAGATGAAGCAACAATTCCTTTGTTCACAACCATCAAGACCTCACCATTTCTCTTGAGAATTGATTCAGTTCGCTGGTCATAGTGTTGGATACACTCATGGACAAGTTCAGGACAGACTACTGCAGGAGGAAAACAAGCAGCTACGCACAACCCACTAGTTAAAATTTCAACTGAAGGGACATTCTCTTCTACAGACATAGTGAGCCTATCATCAATTCTTTCTACATCATATCCTTCTAAATCCATGTCTTTTACAATGGGATTTTCACATACCAAACTAGACACACTTCCAAACAAATGGAATGCAGACTTCATACTTGCAAGAACAGACTGATAATTGTCACAAAAACTTTTGTAAATTTCAAAAGCTCTTGAATTTAAACACTGTAGGAAATGGAGCCTAACTTACCTTAATCACTATAGAAAACTCTGCAACTAGAGCTCCAAAAACCGTTACCTTCAATCTTCACACATACAGACAACGATAACATTTCAAAAATAATGAATGCTAAGAAGGGTTTTAAATAAGAAATGCCATAGATTTGGCAAATAATTGCACATCATTAAGGCAATAAAAGCTAGGAGAATGAAGTGACCATTCACGCACTCAATCATTTAATGCCACTTGCACAAACTTTTATGCCACATGAATTGCTCATTAATTTGACAGCTCAGACACGTTTAACAGCCGCCAATACTTTCCTTCATTAAAAGCCTTTTCTAGGTAGGGCCCACAACTAAAATGATGACGGTAGTCCTTTACTTTTGCTACGTGTCACTTTTTTAAAATCATTGAACACTCTCAAACATGGATGAAATAAGTTCAAGGGTGTTCTTATGTGTTCACCACTGTTCAAGTCTGTTGCTTTTTTTAATCTCCCACCTTCATCTTTAAACCAAATATCCCGTACTTAGCCATTGATTCCCACTTCTATCAAACAAAAATTCTGTAGACTGCGATCATGAGACACCTTTTTAGTGATGAATTTATTCACCTACTATCCCTTCATAAAAATCATGAATGAGCTGGAACACTCTTGAACACTCATGAACTAAGTTCAAGGTTGTTCAAGCATGTTCAAACTTGTTCAAACTTGTTCAAGAAATATGTTAGCAAAAGATTTTTCTATTTTCACAAACACAGATGAACCAAAGGGTGGACCCTTTTGTTGAGAATTTGAACATGAGGACTTAAGCAGCTTTGAGATTCACAAAAATAACATGGAAAATCTAGAAATCAAATATAAGGGCAAGGGCTAAAACTTGGACTAACACCGGCTCTGACTGGGGACTGGCTTTTCTCAAAAGTCAGAGAACTCAAAAAGTCTGGTTTTGCAAAATACTGCAAAGGGCTCAGAAAAACATGCAAGAAATGAAAGACGCACAACCTGAAAGAAAACTAATACAAATATATACAATAGGACACACGAACCTAAACTAGAGCTTCAGCAATTTGAGGTCTTGCCCATTATAGGAAAATGGCAAGATCGTTCCATCTGGGTATGCCAGCTTAAAAGCATTTGTTCCTAACTCTTCAGTAATGACAATGGGCCCTTTCCAAAGTGATTCAAATTTAATGTGGGCACCTTTTGGAGCCATTCTTTTGTCCCATAGCAAGACCTCATCTCCTTTCATAAAAATTTTGGGTCTCGCTTTCCTGTCAAATATGCTTTTCACTCCAGCCTGATGTTCAGTAATTTTATCAACCAGAGCCTCTCTTTCTTCTCCTAGCTTATGAAGATACATGATCCTTATCTCCAAAGAGTCTTTAGAAGTTTGGTCTTTAATGGCCATTTGCAGTTTAGTTGCTGAAAGTTCCAAAGGAACTGAGACTTGTGCACCTATCCCATACACCAATTCAAAGGGTGCCATGCCGATTTCTCTCTTGGGGCTAATTCTATCAGCCCAAAGAGATTCATAAAGTTTCTTGTGCCAATTCTTGCCACTATCATCCACCAACTTCTTCATGATCATTATCAAATTTTTATTACTTGACTCAGCCTGCCCATTTCCCTAAGGAAAATAATCTAATGAATGAGCCAGAGAGATACTATGATCAAAACAAAAAAGGGAAAGCTCCCGCGAGGAGAAGTAAGTGGAATTATCGGCTACAATTTTTTTAGGTACTCCAAAATGTACCAAAATATTATATTTCAAGAAATCACACACCACCTGAGAATTAGCCTTCTTGGTTGGAATGGCCTCGACCCACTTAGTGAAGTAGTCATTCGCTGTTAGGATGTAAGCATGGCCTGCACTTGACTGAGGATTAATAGGACCAATGAAATCAATTCCCCACTACTTGAACGGTTCACTTACCACAACTGGTCTCAAAGGTAAGGTAGCTAATTGGGGTCTTCCAAAGAATAACTAGCATTTTTTATAGTTCCTGACGAATGCGTAAACATCCTTGAACATCCCTGGCTAGTAGAAACAATTTCAAATAATTTTGAATGCTATCACAGTAGATGAGAAATGACCTCCACAGGCCTCTTCATGAAAAGTTTTAAGCAACTATAACTGCAGATTTTTATCCACACATCTTAGAAATGTACCATCAAGGCCTCTTTTATACAATACACCTTGCCATATTACATATTTCATAGCTTGCAGTCTTAGAGTTTGTCTCTCCTTAGGTGTCAGTCTTTGTGGACATTCTCCATAAGTCAGGAAATATGCAATGTCACAGAACCAGAAATCTGTCAAATTGACCAATAATACTTGAGATGTTTCACATTCTGGATTTTCATGATGACTGACATTTTTTGCAATAAATTTACATAGCCCCTAGCCCTGAAAAGTTTGGTGGGTTTTATTGTCAAGTGATATTCTTGAATCTTTGTCACCCATGCTACTCTCTTGTTCATGGCTATTTCTTGTTGCATGAGAAGCGCTTTCATTACTGAATCGGGGACAAATACTATGGAATGAGAATGAAGGATATAGAATCTAAACTGCTTAACTAATTTCACTACAACAAAGGCTTGTTTCTCTATGGGGGAATATTTTAGTTCATGTTTTTTTAACGGTGTACACATGAAAGTGATGGGCACCTCATTCCCTAAAACATCTTTCTAGGTTAGAATTCCCGACAAAGTGTGATCGGAAGCATAACAATAAATGATGAAATCCTTTTTGTAGTCAGGGTAAAATAGAGCCGGGGAATTTTCTACAGTAGTTTTGATCGCTCCAAAAGCTTTTCTACCTTCTTTTGTCCATTTAAAGGGATGTTTTTCACTCATCATTCCCACAATGTGCCTTGTTAATTCAGAAGAATCTGGGACAAAAGCTCTCAAGAAGTTAATCTAACCAAAGAAAGATTTAACTCCTATTCTGGTTGAAGGCAGACTAATCTGCTGAATCGCCTTTACTCTTTTAGGGTCAAACCTAATCCCTTCTTTGGATACAACATGCCCCAACAACTTCCCTTCAGTCACACCAAAAATTGATTTTTTGGGATTAAGAGATATGCCATGGTCTCTACACCTTTGTAGGACTGACTTGAGATCTCGAACATGATGTTTCCTTCTTTTGGAGTACACAGTCAAATCATCAAGTTAAACTACTATAATTCTTTTTTTTTTAAATCAGCAAAGGAAGAATCCATTGGCCTCTGGAAAGTTTCCCTTGCATTAATCAGGTCAAAGGGCATTCTATTATAGGCAAATGTTCCCCATGGCATAGTAAAAGTAGTCTTCTGTTTATCTTCATTAGACACACTCACCTGATTATATCCAGAAAACGCATCAAGTAGAGACATCATTTCTGATCCGGCAACTGCCTGTAAAAAATGTTCCATCTTGGGTAGGGCATAGTTATCTTTTAGACTGGCCTGATTTAAATTTTAGAAATCTACACAAATCCTTATTTCACCATTCTTTTTTCTGACAGGGACAATATTTACTATCCAAGTTGAGTGATGAATAGGGTAGATGATTCTGGATTTTATCATCTTGTCAACTTCTTTTAGAATCACTTTAGAAACTTTAGGATTGTAACTTCAAAGTTTTTGTCTGAAAGGCTTTGATTCAGGTTTAAGAGGAATATGATGGCTAAATTTCCCTTTTCAAAAATCTTTAAGGTCACTATAATCCCAAGAAAAAACATCCATGTAGGCTATTAACAATATCTGAAGGTTTTTCTTCTCTTGAATAGACATAGTCTTACCTATAGATATCCACCTTGGTTTGGCTGTAGTACCAATATTCACCTTGTCATATTCTTGTTGCACATCTAACTGAGGGTTTTTCCTTGAAATGAAACTATCATCTTTTTGAGAAAACAAGTTTTCTAAGGAAACCAAACCTTTGGGAATTTTTTTTCTCTTCAACTGGACAACTTCTTCTTCTGGTAAGAACTTAGAATTAGAATTTTCACCATCTTCATTCATTCCTTCAAAGTATGTGGATGAGAAAACTTCTATACACGCCATGAAATCCTTAATCTGGGCATCATCTTCAAAAACTTGCAGATGTTTGATGTTATCCAGGACAGTAGGTCTATATATCATCTCAATCCTGTAAGTGTCTATTTTAAAGTCTGGGTGAGGGAGTAGTAATGACGCTGATACAGCTAGGGAATTAGCTCTTGTATTGGGACTTCTAGGAATGGCTTCTATGGAAAAAGCTTCAAAAGAATTAACTTCATCCCACACTAAAGTTTTGTAATGTTTCAGGCATTCATTTTTTACTGTAAATTGACCCTTCACTTGTTTAACAATTAGTTCAGCATCACCTTTCACAACAAGTGCCTTGATTCCCAGTGGCTTTGCCTCTCACAACCCTAATAACAAAGCCTCATATTTGACAGTATTATTAGTATTTCTAAAATCCAATTTGAAAGAGAAAGGGATATATTGATCATCCAGGCCTTTAAAGACTACACCAGCCCCCGAACCTACAGTGGCACAACTACCATCAAACTCCATCAACCAAATTTTCTCCTTTTCACCAAAGTCTTCACAAATAGGAGGGGCTTCATTTGAGAAAATCATGTAATTATTAAACTCACAGTCTTGAAATAGGATTTGTGCCTTAGGATCATCAGATGGGATTACAGTGTATTTATTTTTAGCTTCATGTTCTAGTTTGACCTTTTTCTTTCCAATAGGGATAACAACTTCTGACCAATCCATCTTTATTTCTCCACCCATGTCTCTGTAGAAAGTTCTGCTCAATAGCATACCATAGATTGTAGGTATATCTTCTACTAAAATGGTTAACTTGAGTCTCTTATCAGGATAAGCGGCTAAAACATCTTGGGCATCTTTAACTTGACCTATTAAGGGTACCTGTTTCCCGTCCATAGAATAGAACCTCCCAAAATTTTTAGTCATGGTTAAACCTAAAGCTTTGGCAACGGATGATGACATAACATTATCAGAGGCACCTAAGTCTATAATGCAATTACTCAGTTTGAGACCGTTAAGGAGAAAAGAAATATAAAAGGGGTCAGGCTTCCTAATTTCATCAAATTCACATTTCAATTCTGAGGTAGGAGTGGTAGCAGTGTCACTTTGATTCATAACAAATGGTGAAACAACTGCAAGAATATCAACTGGGTCATCAATTTGATCAACAATGCATTGATTAGATTGAGATGTATTTGGAAGGTCACCCTTGACATACTTGACCAACTTATCAAGTTCTTTGGGATTTAACCTCAGATATTCCGCAGGAGAGATTTGGATAGTAGAAGACTTGTAAAATTCTACAATATCAAAAGAGGATGCACTAGAGTCTTTTTGTACAACCTTAACATCAGGAGTCTAAGGAATGGGAGAAGAAGAATTACTTACAAGATCTCAAACCTTGTGGAAAGAGCTGGATGATGTTGGAGTGTTCTTTGAAGACTTTTGATTTTGAGTGAGCATGGCACAAGCGGGATCCCCAAGGGTGACCATAATATCTCCTCTTTCTGAGTCATATTCGTATTCTAAAAAGTACGAGCTAGAGTCGCTAGGTCTCTCTTAAGGGACTTCTTCTACAATACATTCTCCTAACACATCTTTTGTGGCTTCCATTTGTACATGTCTTTGCATATCTGGGCAAGAATTACCATCATGATCCATTATCAAGTGAAAATAACACATGATAGCCTCTTTTGGTGAAGCTTCCAGGGACAATCTTGGTTGATTAGAATGTAGCAAAGGGGTTTTGTTGTGCCATTGATTAGGCTACTTTTGACTAATATCTTGATAAGGGGAAGGAAATGAAGATCCTTGCTTTAGTAACTGCCTCTTCAAGGCAATTACATCATTCATGAGTCTCTGAAAAACTGGATCTGTAGGAGCAGAAGTAGAAGGTTGAGAGTGAGAAGTCTGTACATCTTTTCTCCATTTCCTGGCTGTAATAAGATCATCTTCTAACTCAGTGGCCTATCCTTGGGAAATAGCTAAATCAGCTGGTCTACTCCTTCTTAAGTGAAAACCTATGTCCGGGGGCATAGAGTTTACAAAGAAACATTGTTGGTTTTCTGGGGTCGATCTTTTGGCAGCAGTAATTCTATGGATAACTTTGTTATATCTAGCCACATAGTCTCTTATTGGCTCATGAATCTCTTTCTTCATTTATGTTAATTGTGCTAGTAGGGAATGTTCATCATCAGCTCCTTTAAAACGCCCTTCAAAAACGGTCTTCATGGTTTGCCAATTTGTGATAGACCCAGCAGGCAAGTGACCAAACCATTCTGTAGCTCCTTCTGAGAGGGATTGAGCAAAGAGCCTGATAGATACATCTTCATGCTACACTACCAAAATGGTAGTAGCCACATTGAATGCAGTCAAGTGCTCATCTACTGAGACTTTTCCATCTTTGGAAAATTTAGGCAAGATTTATTTAATACCTTTAGGGAGAGGATGATGAGCTCCTAAATTTAAAGGACCAACTGCTGCACCCTATGGTTGAGCCATAACTGCACTTGGAAAGATTTTTACTACTGCTAGTGCTTGAATACTAGACAAAGTCAAGGCTTGCCAGATGCTAGAGGATGGGGAATAATTGGAAGAGGTTTTAGGAGGGGAAGAAGGTCTACTCTTGGCTTTGGGCTTGGAAATGTAAGAGGTCAAAAAATGAAGGTTTTGCAAACTCTCATAAAAAGTATCAAAAATGCCCTCCTTCCTCTGGGACTTGGTATATGGTCATGAATCTAGTATTATATTCTTTTATTGGATTTGAGAAACTCTGTCAACAATTTGTGCCTCTTGGGAAATTGGGAGCCCCCTCAGCCACTCTCCTATATCTTCCTCTTCTTCTAAAACTAGGAGAACTTGTTGATACTGGTGATAGCTGGTTTTTAAATTCCAAGCAACAGTTTTCAAATCAGAGATTATATCCTCTTGGGTATTTTGGAAGTTAAGATCTGGTTGAATGACAGGAGGTTGTTCCTCTAGGCTTGGTATCACCATAGCTGGTAGGACCATATCTCGTTCATAAAAGAAAGCATTTAAAAATAGGTCTACACTTTAAGCACTCCCCAGTAGAGTTTCCAAAAAGCTATTAGCGAACAGATTTGTCTTTCTACAAAAACCTTTTTAAGTTTTACTCTATCGCCCTTAAAAGACAAACTATCTCTAACAATTGGGTAAGTATCTTTTATGATCACTTCCCTCTAAATTTTTTAATAGGTACATCTCCCTAATATGATTTTCAATGAAATTTGATAACAGTTCCATAGGTTTGCTTTTAACTCGAAAGCTTATAAAGGCTGCAATATCATTCTTTGATGATATGCTACTAAGTAATTGTAAAGGAAATAAAACCGAATAATGAGTGGGAAGAAAAACACAGTTACTTCCATGATTGCATTTCATGAAACATAAACAACTTCTCAGCCAAAGATAATAGAAAGTAGATAAAATCTAGAATTTAGATATTATGAACCAACAGACATATATATAATAGGATAAACAAGATGTCAACACATGACACTTTGCTTTTGGTTTTCAAATAACACAGATTCAACAAAACTTACTATAATATATTTCAGAAATTACTACACAAATAATTGCACGAAATTTTTTCCTTTCATAACATTCAATAATCCAAACTATTACTATCAAAATCTATTATCTATCAACAATGAGTTTTTTTTAACCCTTTAAAAGTTTCAGCAGCTAAAATAAATAGTATCAAAGCACCAAGAGGTCTCCCGAAAAACATGACCTCTCGGGCAATCAGGTAAATAACTAAACTAGTAGAAAAAGGACACACATCCTTAAAAGTTTGCATGTTAACCCAATAAAAAATAAATAACCAAATCTGGTTCCTTATCGATAGCACGATCCTCAGTCCCCACTGGACTCCCTTCTTCTTTTGTAACCGATTGAGTAGGTTTCCATTCTTTATATGCTTAGACCAGATCCTTTGTGAGCGACAGAAGCCGGATCTTAGAATTTACTATCCAAGCCATAGAGGCATCTTTACTCCACCTCAATTTCTTCACCTTCTCAATGACATTGGGTAGCTGATCCACACACAGATATATCATAGATTTAATCCTTGCTATCTGAGTTAAGTCAGAGGATTTAGGATTGATCTTTTGCCTGATAGTCTTTATTGTTGAGTCAAAAGAATCTAGAGCACCCTTTATTTCTTGATCACCAAAAATTGATGGATAGGTATAAGTGAAATTAATCACTTTCAACTCTGTCAGGGCAACTTTTTGAATCTTCTTAGCTTCAGTCTCATATTCTTTGTTTTCTGCAATGGTGCCCCTTATGAGAGCAATGTGCCAACTGATATTCTTTCTGAGGATGAAGAAAAGGGATTCTTTAGCAACCTTTTAGGGACTTTTCCATGCAGAATTTATTAAAACCATGCCTCTCTATATCCATAAATTTTGTCATCGCTGACACCCATTTTTCCTCCTTTGTATTCCAAAACTGGCATTGGGCTTGCAATTCTCCCATTACCACCTCTGTTTCATGAAGAACTGAGTGTGAATCCTTGATATATTTTTTTCCATTGTTAAGCACTTGGGACATCCACTCATCAACTGAGGAGACCAATGTTTGACCCCTCTGAACTTGATTCAGCAATGTTTTACTTTCTACAGAGTTGGGATCGAATACCTATGATGATTGAGATAGTGGGGTGGCGTCAAAGTTGTAGAAAGTATTTATGAACTGAGAGAGTGAGACAATGGTTTGCTTCAGTTCCTTCTTTTCCTTACTATCCTACACTGATGTGATCAATATCTGTTGGGCTGTCTCTTTGAAAAGGTGATTCTTTCCCACTCTGTCCATAGTCCCTAACTCAATTTTAGTTACTTCAAAATCTTCGACTGCAACATCCTATTTTTCTTCCTTCAGTTTGTAGGTGGCTACTTCGGTTGTCCACTTCCCAATTTTAGTATCAGCAAACATTCATGCTATAGTCTTAACCTTCTTGGCCTTGGGGGTCTTTTGAGCATACTTACTGACTATATCTTGTACTGGAATAGATACCAGAATCAAACTCTGTTTCTTATTCACTGAAGAGGTCAACCATCTTGGGGTATCATTTGTTGCCACTAGTTGGGCACCAGTCTTAGTAGGGGTGTCCATTAAATCCAGAGTTACATCATCAAGATCGAAGAGATCTTTTCCAATTTGTTCATCTTCTCCAATTTGGTAGTTTAAATCCCCAAATTTTTCATCCTCCAAATTGACTGTTTCTGTATTCTCTTGAGTCATCTTTCCCTTTTTCTACGATCGAGATCTTGATCTGGTAATGTGCCGAGGGGAGGCCACAGGGGAAAGTTCTACAACAGATTTCTACCTGGGATCCTTCTGCTGCTTATTTGAGGAACCTGCATTAGCAGATGGTTTAGGAGAATTAGAAACAGAGGGGGAGGAAAATAAAATTGAATTTTTAACTCCAATATTTTTAGGACTAGACTATTCTCTTTTTGTCTGCAGCCATTCTTCGGTTAATTTGAGTACATGCTGGGTCCTGCACTTAATGTCATCTTCCTCCTC
The DNA here is from genome assembly GCA_018584345.1 of Thuja plicata. Lineage (NCBI taxonomy): Eukaryota > Viridiplantae > Streptophyta > Pinopsida > Cupressales > Cupressaceae > Thuja > Thuja plicata. Next base: position 534,221 of record MU225014.1, on the reverse strand, counting down.
TCTTGACCAGTAAATATCTATCTCTTCAGTGTTCAGGAGCCTTTTGAAACTGGGTTCAACTAATTTGGAACCATCATTTGTCACCCCTTCTATGCTAAACTGTAATCTCATGGATAGGTTTTGAGATATGCAAAGTCTACTATGACCTCTCTTCATAACTTGGGACTCATTTGCACAGTCTTCCCAGAAATCCTCTAGATAGGGAACTAGAAACATGTGAGATCTAAGGCCTAGATTCCCGCTATCAAAGTTTTTATTAACAAAGCCTATTCTCTCCATGTAGTACTTGAAATCAAAGTGACTAAGCTCACTTCCAATACTTATTGCATATTCAATAGTCAGGCATAAACATTTACCTAGCTGTAATGGGAAAATTTTCTCCCATCCTTCCTCAGGAAGAAAATGCTTAAGCACAGTAGCAAGCTATCTACAAATTTCTACAAGGATGAAACAATCAAAGGCATACCTAGGTAATTTTGTAGGGGAATCTTGAAAACCACCAATTATAATATAAGATAACCTAGGGAACTAAATGTAAAAGCTCCCAAATCTTGTCACAAATTATTGAGCTTCTGAACTCATTCTTCTGGCTGAATCCCCAGACATCTCAAAACAATGTTTACCCATAAAAGTATCATGTACCCTTCTATAATTCTGAATTACATTGTCTTTATGAAGAATGGGAAAATACTCAAAAACACAAATTCCATCTATCCAAGGCTCATGAATCATCCCAGCCCATATCTTACTACAGGATAGATAGTACATCAAATAAGAAGACATAAAAAAGTTACATCCAGTGAGTTTGGAATTATTTAGTTGAGATTTTTGGGTAAATGGGAACCTCCCCTTTAGGAATTTAATAACCAATGCTTGGCTATTGCAGTATGATTTGCATCAGCATTTGGTTTGAACTTAACAAGGGACTACGCAGGAGAGAAGGCAGAAAAAGTTTGCTCTTGAATTTGGAAAGTTGAAGCAACAATTCCTTTGTTCACAACCATCAAGATCTCACCATTTCTCTTAAGAATTGATTCAGTTTGCTGGGCATAGTGTCGAATACACTCATGGACAAGTTCAGGACAGACTACTGTAGGAGGAAAATAAGCAGCTACGTACAACCCACTACTTAAAATTTCAACATAAGGGTCATTCTCTTCTACAGACACAGTGAGGCTATCAAAAATTCCTTCTACATCATATCCTTCTAAATCTGTGTCTATTACAATGCGATTTTCACATACCAGACTAGACACACTTCCAAACAAATGGAATGAAAACTTCATACTTGCAAGAACAAACTGATAATTGTCACATAAACTTCCATAAATTTCACAAGCTCTTGAATTTAAACACTGTAGGAAATGTAGCCCGACTTACCTTAATCACTGTAGAAAACTCTGCAACTGGAGCTCCAAAAACCCTTACCTTCAATCTTCACGCATATAGATAGTGACAACATTTCAAAAATAATGAATGCTAAGAAGGGTTTTAAATAAGAAATACCATGGATTTGGCAATTAATTTCCCATCATTAAGGCAATAAAATCTTGGAGAATGAAGCGACCATTCATGCACTCAATCATTTAATGCCACTTGCGCAAACTTTTATGCCACACAAATTCCTCATTAATTTGATAGCTCGAACACGTTTAACCATCGCCAATACTTTCCTTCATTAAAATCCTTTTCTAGGTAGGGCCCACAACTAAAATGATGGTGGTAGTCCTTTACTTTTGTTATGTGTCACTTTTTTAAAATCATTGAACACTCTCAAACACAGATGAACTAAGTTCAAGGGTGTTCTTATGTGTTCAGCACTGTTGAAGTTTGTTCCTTTTTTTAATCTCCCACCTTCATCTTTAAACTCAATATCCCGTACTTAGCCATTGATTCCCACTTCGATCAAACAAAAATTCAGAAGACTGCAATCATGAGACACCTTTTTAGTGATGACTTTATTCACCTGGTATCCCTTCATAAAAATCATGAACAAGCTTGAACACTCTTGAACACTCATGAACTAAGTTCAAGGTTGTTCAAGCATGTTCAAACCTGTTCAAGAAATATTTTAGCAAAAGATTTTTCTATTTTCACAAACACAGATGAACCAAAGGGTTGACCCTTTCACTGAGAATTTGAACATGAGGACTTAAGAAACTTTGAGATTCACAAAAATAACATGGCGACTCTAGAAATCAAATATAAGGACAAGGACTAAAACTTGGAATAACAAAGGGATATACAGAACTAGTTGGATGAAAATGCTAGCAATGAAGATAATAATGATGTTGGTAGGAAGAAAAGAAAAAGGGTAGTAAAAATGGGACAGGAGTGGGAAATGACAAGAATTTTTAAGGTTGATTGGGTAGAAAAGTATTGGTTCATTGAACTAGTCCTAAACAATGATGAACAACCAACAAAATGCAGGTGTTAGATTTGTACTTGGAAAAATAAAAGAGAGAAGAAGTTGCAGCAAAATCTTGACACTATAGAAAAGCATATTGGTAAGGTTTATGAAAAATAGATTAGAGACGGACAATAAATATCAGTAGTGAGATGGAAATCAAAGGAAGAATGTCTTCATGTTAAGTATGCCATAGAATATGAAGAGCATAACAAGAGAATGGTAACAATTCCTAGTAGTAAAAATCCAATCAAGGTTGGGCTTAAACATGCAGCCAGTGAAGCAAACCTGGCGAAGACCATTCATATGAGTGTTATTTTTCATATTATGTCTAGAGGGCATCCTATGAGAGACTTCTCAGAATATGGTAATTTATTATCCTTTTTGAGAGTTCCTCACTATCTTATGTCACATTGGTAACCAAACGTTGGATGGGAAATGGAAAACTGTCTTTCTGAGGTGGAAAAGCAAAATTTATAGGAGAAAGTAAAATAGTCCAGATTCATTTCATTATCCATAGATGAAGTTACTGCAGTAGATAACACTGCTTGGGTCTGTATGCATGTGTATACAGTAAAATAATATGTACGCGAAGCTCATCTACTGCGTGTTCATAAAATGAGGGGAAAATCAATAGCAGAAAACTTATATTATGAAGTGAAGAATGCTTTGAATGAAGTTGCTGGTATGGATGATTTGACAATTAGCAAGAATCTAGTGTGTGTTGGAGCTGATGGAGCTGTAGTAATGCAAGGCCAAAGGGATGATCTTTGTGCAAGATTACAAACTAGTATTGCACCTTACATGCTTTTCATACATTGCATGGCCAATCAAATTCATTTAAAATTGTAAGCAATTTTCCTACAGTGTCAAAAGTTGAAGACCTAGTTCGCGAGCTACACTCTTACTTCTGCAGAAGTCCAAAATGTTTTGCAGAATTTAAGATTTTTTCCGAGGGAGTAACACCAGGAAACAAGCTTCTCAAGGATGTTGAGACTAGATGGATCTCTTTGCATGGACCAGTAGAAAGAGTTCTAATAGAATATCAATCCTTGATTGGACTAATATATGAGCAATGCCTCACAGTAGACAAAGCTCTTGATTTGTTACATAAGTTAAGTGATATAGAGGCTCTATTAACTTTAGCCAGTCTTCTCCCCATGTTGGATTTAATGAACAAATTTGTTAAGAAATCCCAAGACAGAACTATGTATATCCACGAGTATAGCAGTTTACGTAAAATGACATGCATTGCCCTGAATTGTCTGTACTCAGATATGACAACAATTCAAAGCCCAAATTTTTTCAGGTGGCAAGTAATCACAGATTTGAATCATGCTGAGAATTTTTTAAAATTTAATGAAAAAAATGATTTATGTGTGTTTGTGAAAGGATATGAAATACCAATTACCAATCTAAGACGGGCAAGCGAGGCAGAATACTTCCAGTTAAAAGGGTTAATTTTGACAGGATTGTTAAATCTATTAGTGATAATTTGAAGTCAATTTCCTACCAACTTTCAAGTGAGAATCGTGAAATATTCCCTCGAGAAGAAATTCTTGAAGCCACGAGTTGTGTGTTTCCTCAATTTTGGAAAAACTTCGGAGATAAACAAAATGATGCACAAATCTTTCATAAAAATATTGATGAATTGATCAGAGAGTTTTCAAAACATGCACATTGCAATGGACAACCAATTGAAGGAATTTTAAATTCAGCTAATCTTAAAAAACAATGTAGACAATTTGCATCATGTATGAAATTGTAGATTAAAAACTTGGAGAATCCATTTGAACCAGGTACAATAACCAGGCTTTGGAAAAGGATAGAGCAGAGTGAAGTATTGTATGATTCAATATCAGAATATTTCAAACTTGCTGATTTATGTCAAACAATGATATTGGGGTCAATGGAAGATGAAAGAGTTTTCAGTGCATTGGGGTTTTTGAAATCAAAGATCAGAAACAAACTAGACATAAATTTGGAAACTTTCTTGAGGTTGTTTGTAACACAGTACAATGTTAGAGACTTTCCTTATGATAGGGCATTGGAAAGTTGGAATTCCATGCGTGAAAGATGAGGACTTTTGAACACTTCAAAACCTGGTGGTATTGGTGCTACTACTAGTTCTGATACAAATGATGGATCTTGGTCCCAGACTCAGAATGAAGATGAAGAATTTTTTGATTTTGAATACCCAACTTAGAATGAAGAAGAAGCTCTTGCTACTAGTCAATTTCAAGAGCTGGATTCATGTGGGATATAGAAGCTGTAGACTACTCACTGAGTGAGTGAAGTGATTTAGAAATTAGAATTAGTATTCAAATTTTGGTTAATACTTAATAGGTATTTATACACTGTATACTTTTTACCTTGTAGTTATCAGTTTATGCATTCAATTTGTCTCCAGGTGCCACACACGTTCACCATTACTTCTGTTGAGTTCAAAATTTCTATTAGATTTTTCCATTTTAAAACATATTCGTTGATCTTACTACCTTTCTTTCTCATCCAATGGTTTCGAGCAAGTCTTTCATAATGTTCATCTACCGGGACACGTGATATCCTATCGCATTCCCTCAAAGGATAACTAGTGAGCAGTTTCATCTTAAGGATTTTCGCCCACCGTTTGATCTTCGTTAACTTACCCACAGGATATCTTTCTTTATGCTGCAGATGGTCCCCAACATCTAGGACATGCATCACCATGGCGCAATGCGTTGAAGATTAACCATCGAGCAAATTTTATTTGAGGCTTTATGCCAACCATTAGATCTTCAAGATATGTTCTACTTTTACTTATTTCAATAATCCATGGCTTTAAATATGGCAGAGACACATGTCATCACGACGCAATGGCTTGAAGCTTAAAAACTGATCAAATTTATTTCAAGGAAAAACACCCACCATTGGATCATCCTTAAATTGCCTGGTCTTTAACTAACCACCTTTTGATTAAGTGCGGTTTACAGTTTGCATAATGGGACACATGGTGACATGTCACGTTCCCTCATTGATTAACTTCCCTTCATCTTGCATTCAAGGAAATATGACCACCATTAGATCATATCCAAGATGTCATTCTTTAACTAGTGCTTGAATTTTCAACTTTAACCCACTGATTTCTAGGCATCATTCTATCGCGTTTCCTTGATGGTTATTATCCTTGCATCTTATCCTTAAGGATTTATGCCTGTCGTTGGATTTAATCTAAGATGTTTCCTTTTAATTAAATGTTACATTCAACTTGGCCCCACCTGGACATGTGGTAGCTCCATGAAATTCCTTGAACCTTAAAGCATGATCAACTTTCTTTTAAGGCTTTGCAGGCACCGTTAGATTCAATCTAATCAACTTAAGCTGGCTTGGTTTCATAGTTACGCAAATAGTTCATCTAACCCTGTCTCAACTTTGGTACATATAAATTAGAGGCCTTTGAAACCCTTCCAAAGTTATGGTGATAGTCTTCTTAACATCTCCACTATCATATAATGTTATGAAGTCCTGCACAAAGCCTTTCGTAACCTCTGAACTGTTTAATCTTGTAACTGATTAACCTTTTTGAAGTTATGCCAATCCGCTAAATGCTTCATCGTAACATCGTAACCACAAACACTAACAACCAACAAAGGCTTGCGAAGCTCCATAACCACTTGATCATTTGATTCATTACTATTGTAGGTTCGAAACTGTTCCTGAAAAAGTGACAAATATTAATCCAACCATTGACACATGTCACAGTCCATTCCTTAGTGCTTTCCACGTGGCATGGAGTCCATTTACTTAATTGATAATTCCTTAATTCCTTGAAGCAAAAGCATTTACTTAATTTAATAATTCCTAAATTCCTAATTTCCTAAAAGAAAATATTAGTATAATTATTAATAATATGACATATACATTATTAGTATTACATTCAATTTTAAACAAATTGCAAGTGCAACTGCGATCTTGAGCTCTTTAAAAAATTACACAGGCAAAAACAATTATAAAATATCTTTGTATTAACTTCCTTCAAAATTTGAAATTTATACATCAATGATCAAGATTCAATGATCATAGTACCAGAGACTTCTAAGTTCTACCACAAAATTACAAAATATCATTGTATTAACTTCCTTGAAATTTAAACATCAAATTCAATGATCAATGATAATGATCATAGTATGAAAGACTTCTATCACAAAATTACAGGAGATTAAGCTTAGAAATAGTTATAAGAGCGACAGCTGGCAGCCTGAATTCTTCAGAATCAGTCTTAGTTTGCACCAAAGGTGTATCCATAGCAGGTGAACTGCAAAGCTAAGATACCCTATTTGAATTAACTGACCTCCCTCTATTGGCTCTTCATCTAATACCAGAACTATCTCAACTACTTCCATCATCTATGTCAATGTGACAAGGCTTGAATCTCTCTAATGTTTTCCCACACCAAAATTTCCCTCTTTTATGGCCAAGTTATCGCTCTAACTATATCCAAGTCTTCAAGGCATTTGTTCCACTTGGCATCCGTTATGGCTTGAGATTCAGAAAAAAACTTATTCATGTCAATCTCGTTGTACAATTCATCCAAAACTTCAAAAAAAGTTGAAATGTTAGCATCACCAACAAAATAAGAAGCCACCTTGCTAGCATCCAAAATTTGGTTGAAAGAATCAACCCACTTTTGCCAATCCTTCAACTATCCCTATGTGTCCACAATAGCAGGGATATATCCTGTAGACTCTTCAGCAAATTCTTTTAGCTTTGCCTGAATATTTTTTTAACTTGCCATTGAAAAATGCATACAAATCCAAATCCTGTACTAATACCACCATTTCCTTAACATCATTTATTTTTCCAGGTAACTCCATTTTTTTTCCCATTAGTAAAATTACCCTCTCAAAGAATTGCAAGTGTGGGCCCCAAATATTAAATAATGGGGTTAGTACAGACAAGGAATTAGAACATTGATATTCTACCCCCTGCAAAGAAATGAATGTGCTATGAATGATTTGAGCCTTTTAAAACATTTACTCTGTGCAATAAAACCTTCTTCAACATCTCCTTTTCAACAATTCCAATATCAACAAGTTGATCAACGTCCATTATTATGTTCTATGTTGCAAGTTCTGGAGCTAAGCCCCTCTCATACTCAGTTTGGACCCCAACATCATAGACCTCTGTAACTTCCCTAGACTACTTTTTTAGACTATTTATTTCATCTTTTAGCTCCTTCAGATTCGTATCCAGGACAAAATTCTTCTTCAGTTCCTCTTCAAACTTTTTCCTAGTTGACACATAATCTCTGAATGTCCTTGCTAGCCAGTTCTCTAAGTCCTCAACCACTGCCTTATTCATGGAGGATGACTGATGTAGGAGATTTTCTATCTTTGATCCTTTTGTCTCCTGCAACCTCCATATTAATTGGCTACCCTGTGCTGTGTCTTGGATGTCAACCAATCTGGACTTATTAGATTCTAGGGCCACACACCATACTGCTAGTGTCGTAGTGTCCATATTGAATCTAGAACCCCTCTATAGTCCATCAGAGCAAAAATATTCATAAGCTACAAAATTATCTTGCCTCTTGATTTGGTCAATTAAGAATGAGGACTCCAAGTCCCATCCAGGGATCAACAACATGCCACTTCTCTTCACAAGATCTCTTGCCTCCTCCACAGTTAATGTTTCACTATTGGGATCATAGGCTTATATTTTTTCAATCATTTCAACAGTCTTTTCCCATGATTCCCCTAGTTTCAAAGACAATGTTAATTCATTATTCTTAACTCTAAAGAGAAAACTTTTAAACTCATCGGACTTGATGAATTCATCATCATCTATAAACTCTTTAGCTTGGATGACCCTGTCATCCAATCTAGTTGTAGCCAATTCTAACTCATCTAGGGCCTTTTCTCCCTCTTCTACTTGTGATGTCAATTTTTTTTTGTCTTAAGTCAGCAAAGTATTTCGAATTACCTGGTAGGATTTGTAGTGCCTTTTGCCTTGCATTTTGTGGTACATTCATCAAATTTTGTTTCTTTAATGGCCCCTGCTTAGATGTGGATGGCTCAGCTTGTTCTGTTTCTACCATAAACACCACATCAGGTTCAACTTCCTCAGGGTTTATTCTATCCTCCTCCTTCTCCTCATGGATGTCTGGCAATTTAGACATAATATTTTTCTAATTCTCTATACACATGTCAATTCTTGGCATGTCTTTGAGATGAGGAAAGAAATCGCAGAAGGTAGGGTCTTCCTTTTTCATTTCTTCCTCTACCCTTACAATATTATGCCATTTAAGGGTTCTCTTCTCATAGATATCTTCACTGAGCACATTTCTAATAACATCCTGATCTACCATAGGCTAATTTTGAGACAAATTGTGATTCCTCATTTCTCTCAATGCTCCTCTAATGAAGTCTTCAGGGTCATACATCCTTGCTTTAGCACATGGAAATCAAAATTGTCTCAGGAATTTATGGATTTGGTCCACAACATCTTTACCTATAAATAAATCCCCTATTTGGAACCTCCTTACCAGAAAGGTTCCCTTATGTCTTTTAGGGCCTAAGTGTTCTCTATCCATCATGATAAGCCGCAACATGAATTCTACTATTGCCAATCTTTCTGGGACATATTTTGGCAGTAAGTGTGGAGGTTGAGGGCAAGCATACACTCTTATAATAAAAAAATTCTTAAAAAATAACATATCACCCCAATTGTGGTTAATTTCATTGTCAATTTTAAATGCTAGGGGTCTACGCAATTTTCTAACTAGTGAAGGAAATCTATTCCTCACAATACCTAACATGTTCATTATTGGAACCAAAAAATCACTACAAAAAGTAATGGAATTAGAGAAATGGTGACTTCTATCCCATAACCTGGTCCAAAGCTGAAGCAGAACACTTCCTCCTATATTCTTAGTCTCATTGATGAACTCTGGGTTGATGTAGCCAATATTACAATAGAGGATCAAGTGCATCAGCATGGAGTAGTGATTGAACTTGAAACTTTTCAAATAAGTCTTTGCCACATCAACTCAGTGTGCATTACATTGATTATGTGCCCCACATAATCAAACTCCTTTTTGGTGTATAGGTCCTGAACATCTATAGCCATGACATAAATGTCAGGAGTCACTGTAAAAACCTCCATCTATTCAAATAACTTTCATTAGACCATAGATGGTATTATGGAAATAGGGAAAAAAAGGCTCAATATGAAATGAATCTACAACCTTCTTTGGCAATAACCCTGCCTCTTTAATTTGTCTAGGAATATGCTTCCTCATAACCTTTCCAGTGTAGTAAATTTTCTATCTATGAAATAGGGCCTCCTCTTCTGCTAGGTCAATATCCACGCTCATAGCTCCCTGAAGGTTGAAATCTTGAATAAAAGTTGCTCTGTCTAACATGCAGAGTATAGACTTGTCCTACCTGTGGAAAGCTTGTGTCACTAGATTGTATGCTTCAATTAGCACTTTCACGAGGTCTATATCCAAAAATACCTCAGGTACTATCAACTTTCCCAAGTTCCTATCCCATGGGTTTGAAACAGGAGGGACTCTCAATCTATTGTTATAGAAATACATGAAGAGCTCATACCCAGTTGTGTTTGGGCACACAACATCCCTGCATAACACATAAGGGTCCCTCCATTCATAAGCGTTAGATGATTGCAAATTTGAGGATCCAGGAAACAATTTCATCCATTCTTCAACGTATTGTAGACGTCCAAAATCGTCCTTATATTGATTTAATTAATATTCCCATAACATTATAATTAATTTTAAATTAATTATATTTGTTATATTCTTCTATCTATTTAATTAAATTTATTTAGTTAAATACGATTCATGCTCCTAAGTATTTGAATTTAATTTAAATACTATCCCTTTTAATGTATTAAATCTTATTTAATACATTACCCTCCATAAATCCCTTTTTAAATAAATTTTAAATTTATTTATTTCCCCACATTTCTAATATTCTTCTAAACCAAGATTAAATTTAATTAAACCTATTAATCCTACCTAGAAACCTAACCTATTCCTACCCTACCCTACCTATTCCTCTTAATAAACCTACTTTCTCACTTAAACACACACTAATCACACTTAAAGTGTGATTCCTACTCCTTTTAGCACTAATGGAATGCTCCCACATGTGTGA
>MU225014.1:496428-514285 GCA_018584345.1 Thuja plicata | reverse complement strand
TGCCCTTGTTCAGCTCATCGGAGGTTGTGATGGAATCACTTGTTATTTTTGTAGTATGTTTTAGATATGTATAATGTTGTTATTTGATGTTTATCTCTAACGTTTGCATGTCTGAGCGTGCTCCCAATAGGTTAGGTTTTACCACATACACGTATATTTTTGGCCTCTTTGTTCTTGAAGGCAAACTCTTTGCCGATTCAACAACAACATCAAGATATCCTTGTTCTACCATTCTTTATGTATACTAAACTCTAAGCAGTAAGCTCCTTTTCTGCACTTAAAGGTTTCAACTCTCTGTTGCTCTTCGACTCTGAAAATTAAGGATTCTCTATGAAGTGTGAACTATATTTAATAACTAATAAGAAACTCACAAGTTCACAACCAGCCACCAGGCCACCTACTCTATTAAAAATTAAAATCTCATCAAGCGCACATGCATAAAATTAGTAATTACCTTTTTCAGAAAAGTGTCACTGTCAACTGTCACTTCTAGCATAGATTTGGGGTCGATTCAAGAGAAAATAATTAGTGTGTTGCCAAAGTTACGCTAACAGTACATCTAAGGTTAACCCTAGATCACAAACAGATAAGAAACCCTAATGAAGCTCTGCAAACATTCCATTTTTCAGCACTTTCCATGTGGCATGCAACTCTCACTTTTCAACACCTTATGAAGTTACGCACAAAGTTAGTTGGGACTTCAGAACCCCTTACCATCATAAAAATTAAACCGTTTAGAAGTTACGAAACAACCAAACGTAACTTTGTAACCCCTCACCATCAGAAAAACTTAACAGTTGAGAAGTTATGAAACAACTAGTCTTAACTTTGAAACACATCACCATTGTGATTTAGCATTCTAAATCAATTAATAGGTATTTATAATTTTATATAGAATTACCTTTTTCAGAAAAGTGTCACTGTCAACTCAGAAATGTCACTTCCAGCATATATTTGGCCGAAGTTACACTAAATATACATCTAACCCTAGGTTCTTATTCTAACTTACTCTCACTTTTTAATAACTTATGAAGTTACACACGAAGTTAGTCAGGAATTTAGAACCCCTAACCATCATAAAAATTTAACCATTTAGAAGTTATGAAATAGCCAAGCATAACTTTGGAACCCATCACCATAAAAAAAAACTTAACCATTGAGAAGCTATGAAACAACCAGGCGTAACTTTGGATCTTGGAGTGGGTTTCAAATTTCAATGTGCCATGTGGGATTTAGATTTCAGAACCTTTAGACTTCTCATTCAGTCAGTGAAGTGAATCACAGATTTGTGATTTAGCATTCTGAATCAGTTTATACATAGAGGTATTTATAATTTTATACAGAATCATAGTTCACAGTCACACTCACAGATACTTCAAAGTTTAATTTAATTAATAATTACAATTTACACATTTTTCAATTTATAAAACTATTGTTCAATTTAATGAATCATGATTCATGTAACATATTACTGTATTGACTATTTAGTATTGAAATTTGAAGTATTAGAAAATAACATGTGAAACTAAAAACAGTAACCTGTAACACTATTTGAAAAAGAGTATTCTAGTTCTAGTTCTCATATGTATACACTTATAGTATATCTATTAAATTCAAAAAATGGTATTAGGAATTTAGGTATACATAATACTGGTAACTGAATCACTGATTGAGATTCACTGAGCAATAAGTGGCTGAAGTTCTGAACGGTTGTGGTTTCTTGAGAAGGAGAAGCGACAAGCTTCCAACCATTTCCAAAATTTAAAACCAAAATGAAAAGTACATTTGAATTTCGTATTTACAAATTACAAATACAAGTCTACAAGTAACAAAATTTTTCCTAAGATCCATTGAAGTTTTGAACTTTCAGAGAAAATTACAAAATCCTAGTCCGACAGTCCGATAGTCAACTCCTACATATCCTAATACTAATAGACTAATAGTAATTTGTTAATATGTTATAGTATAAAGTATAAAGTATAATATAATAATACTATCCACAAAGAAAAAAAGATCAGTCGATGCATAGACCAGAAAATAACTGGATCATCTCCTCTTGGAACCCCTCTTGGTTGAAGCCATGATTGTAAAAAATGGTGCGCATCTCCGCCTTGTCATGTTCTAGTTTGATTTTGAACATGTTTCTTTGGTATCCAACGTAACTGGTAGCATGATCCCATGCTGCAGACATAAGATGACTAAGTACATCCTGTTGAATCTCCTCCTCCATATCCAAATTTGGTTGGATAACAGGTTCTGGGTTATCATTTGATGATCCCTTAGCTACTGGAAGACCCATTCTAAATTTATGTCTTCCAAGATTCCAAATTTAGAAATTTAGAAAGCTCCCCGTGTTCTGCAATTTCACTACCAAGGAGTATATAAAGGAAATAATCACCGACTTTCTAGGCGCAATAAATTTTGAAGGAATATTTCATGTAAGGTGGCTTTCCTTGGAAAAGGAAATTAATGAATATCAATATACAAAAATTGCAGACATTTGTATCCGCCTTTGTACCCAGCTTAACTTGGCTCCGAAGTTGAAAAGACAAATAATGAATGTTGATGAATTACAAATCATATCCTGTAAAATTATCCTTTTTAATGTCTAATCAAAATCTTGGCCTAGATTATGTAACTACTCAAGTTACGCAGACTGCCAGCGTGTGCTCGGAACCATCATATCCTAGCTGCGATTATAAATTTTGAACTGACAACTTGGCATCTGCATTAAATTGTGAAGGAATGTTTCACGTAAGGTGAATTGACACCAAAAAGAAAAATAATGAATGTTTACGAATCACAGCTCATATCTCGTACAAATTATCCTTTTTAATGTTTAATCAAAATCTTGGCGTCAATAAGTCTCAATAATAATAATTGCAATTTGCACTTTGAAGTTCAACCTTTAAATGCTAAACCTTTAACTCTTTAATCTTCGGTCACCTTCATTTTAGTCGAACCCACGTCACCACAGGAAAATGTGTCACCACAAGGACACGCGTCATTCAGACTTAATGACTTGCTTGATAGATTTTGATCATCTTGAGACTAAGTCATTAAGTGGGCCATCTGATCAAACAAAATCTGCATGCCTTTTACCTTCAATAGGGCCGTTGCGTATCTTCGTAACCTTTAGCCATCAACCCTCCTTTTTGCCTGCCGAACCTACACAAGTTGTCCTCACAAAATGGTCATCACTATTATTAAATGACATGTAGCACCCAACTTGACACGTAGTCCTGTCACTATGTTTTGAATATTCGCCAATATATTTTTTATACTATAAATGTTGTTTTTTATTCGCCAATATATATTTTTTATACTATAAATATTGTTTTTTATTCGCCCATATATACTTTTTATACTATAAATGTTTTTTTATTCACCAATATATATTTTTATTACTATACATACTATTTTTTATTCGCCCATACATGTTTTTTATACTATAATTAATGTTTTTTATTCGCCAATATATATATTTTATACTATACATACTATTTTTTATTCACCATTATATATTTTTATACTATAAATACTTTTTTTTATTCACCATATATTTGGGTAGTTTTGTAACAAAAACACAATTCGCCAACTGAGATTATTTTTATTCTTGGAAAAGAAAATTTTTTCGCTAATAAAATTAATAATTTCCTCTGTAGTTTTCTAAATTTTGCCAAATTCCTACACCTTTTTTGAAAGGGGGGTTTCTTAAAGATTACCCTGATCAGTGCATAGACTCCATGCGTATACATATGGTAGGATTTTGGGCCCTAGAAAGCAATTTGGTTATTTCTGCAGTGATGCACTAGGTGAGCCAGAAGAGCATGGTTAGGGATCACAGTGGACTGCAGAAGCAATTAGAGGGATTGAATGCAATTATTGCTTCAATATAAGAATGTGGAGAAGATGATATGTGTGTGTGGGAGCCCTATTCCCAAGGAGAAGACTCGGTGAGGAGTTCTATGAGGAGAAAGAACAAACCCTTGTGAATGTAGACTGGAGATTAGGAAACCCTTGATTTTAAGCTTGATTATAGCAACCCACTGTACAAACAGTTTGGGGAATTAAAACCTAATAAATATTAAAGGTATTCCAAAATGGTGTTAGGGTATGGACCTTCTTTTCCATCTTGTTGAGAAGATTTTGGAGTTATGTTCCAAAAGGTGTGTAATTAGGCCTAATTCCTTATAGTCTTGTTTTGTGCAAATTCAAGCAAGTTCTTGAAATCGATAAGGATTTGATTGAAAATTTGTGTTGTTAGGCATTTCCATGGATCCAATGCCCTAGGAATGAACCTTCCTCTCCATTGGTGATCAGTTTTTTTCATGTGTGAACATTTGGTGTGAATGATGCAAGTAGACATCCATGGGGTACGTTGTTGTTTGATTTGATCTCTTTAATGGTGTAGACAAATTGAATAGGTGAAGGATTGAGAGTAGAATCCTTATGAATTAGGGTTTTTGAAGAATCCTAATAGGCTAGAGAAGTGGCCTAAAGAAGACCCTAGGAGAAGATAGGGTTAGAGAACAAGATTTTTCATTACATCAGCATGTACCTTCTCTAATCAACTCTTATGCATTCATTTAAAATTTATTCATATGCATTAATCCCTATAATTTATTAAATGATTCTCTTAAATTATTTCCCCCTCACATGAAAATTAAATATTAGAATATGCTTATATCTAAGGTGTGAGGAAAACCCTTTCAAGAGAAGAACCTTACCCTCTAAAATTTACCCAATATGTTATTCAGAAAACAACAGTAGAAGAAAATACTTGTTGAGAAAGATCATCATAGGAGTATCAAAAAATAGAAATCCAAAGGTAACTCAACATTATAAGACTCTTACATTCAACCTTCATCTCATGCACCTAATAAATAGGAGATAAAATACATGAAATTGAATAATTACATTACAAAACAATGAGCTAAAACTACCTAAAAAAGTAGTACCCAATTTATATACAAAACATATAACTAATGAATTGTGTTTTTCATCTCATCTTCACTACCAAAATAATCACCCCTTTCATAACCTTGAATTTTTTGAACACAAATTTTTAGAAACGTTTGCAAGATTTGATCAACTTTGACATTTTGACACCAAATAACTTTGTGAACCTTAAAAACACATGAAATATGATCCAAATATCCCATTGCCACTATTAAAATGCCTATTCAACCTAATTTTAACTATTTGACCACCTATGACCAATAGGGCCCAATAGGCCAATTGGGTACATTTGTGGCACTAATGGCCTTACATCCAATACCAATTGCATTAAACAAACATAAAATACTAACTATGGCTTGCCATGGACTTATTGCATTTATTTCAATGTAGTCTATTCAAGGTGTGTTTATTCATAGCAATTAATTTCAATGTAGTCTACTGTTGGAAAGCTACAATGTAAACAATTGTTGTTTTATCATTGATGTCAAACCTTAACTGGTGAGACTATTGCTATCTGTTTGAGTACCATATCTATTGATTGCTAAAGCAGATTTGAAGGCAAGGATAATAAGAAGACTGAGTGAAATGGTTGAGTTATGGGAAACTACAAGCGTACTTGATCAGTTGGCACATTGGTAAAGTAATGTGTTGTTTATCTATTACACTAAGTTAAGATATTAGTTTACTGGAAACAGTATATGCTAAGACAAATTTGTGTCGACCGAGCACCAGTGTATGCCGAGCATAATTTCTAGTGTCGACTGAGCGCCAATAAATTGCTGAGGAAATTAGTGATGACCGAGTGAAAGAACATAGTGTTGGCCGAGCGCCAATATTTTGGTAAATGTTGAGATTTGAGATCTCTGGCTAACATAATTGAATTTATTGGGATATGTAAAGTTAATTAAGGATAAGAAAGAATGATCCACATTATTTAATGCACGGGTAATCATAATTAACGCATGGATTAAAGAGTTAATTTGTGATTGCTTTGGAGAAGTAAATTAAATGGAAATGATGGGAAGATCCATTGGATCTAACCTAACCTAAGATCTATGATCTTGATTAAGTGGCAAAGATTTATTTTACCTAGATAAAGGGGTATAAGATAACCTCGAGGGGTTATTAAAAAAAAAAGAGAATACAAGAGGATTGCATGGTTAATTGGATGATTGGCATGATCTAGCAGAGAAGGCTGAGCGGAGGAGTAAAGAGTTGTGAAAGTTATTGCTTGATTGATTTCCAAGAAGATCTGAAGATTAAAATGAGAATGGAGGCCACTCGGTGAATTAGCATTAGAGCTGAATTGGATTTGGATTTGCAAAGTAAGTTGTATGTATCAGATCACACATGCTGATTACTTTCTAACCATTATATTAGTCAAAATCCTTTAATAGGTTGACCTAATAGTCATTGTATAAATCCTTTGAGAAAGGTGACATTCATGTGGAATGTTCTATGTCCTCTAACAAGGCCACTCCTGACAGGGCAATTAAATCCTTTAACTAGGTCACATGTAGTAGTGTGTTTTGTAACCTTTAACAAGGTTGGCTCCTAACAGAGCTAACTTCAGAAGAGTGAAAATTTGGTAGCATGTTACTGGTGGTTTTTTCCAAATTGGGTTTCCACGTTAAATCTTGGTATCAAATTGTGTGAATGTCTATGTTGTGTTTTACTATTAAGTTTCTGCAAGTTGATTACATTTGAGTAGTAAACTGCATATTTATGTTGTTGATGTATGTTGTTGCTACCGAGAAGATCCAAGTTGTTTAAAGTGCTATAAAGTTTCAATTGGTACATATAGACCTATGGATAACTGATTCACCCCCCCTCTTAGTTATTCTAAATTCATTCTAACAATTGGTATCAGAGTTTCAGTCTCTTGAAAATAGTTTGAAGGTACTTGGAGCGAAAGATCAAGATGTATAAAAAGGAGGTATCGAAGTTGAACAAAGATAACTTCCCTACATGGAAGAGTTTGATAAAATTGCATCTATCTAGTATTGGTGATGCTGCTAAATGCTATGTTGAACATGATTGTGTAGCCCCACCAACACCTCTCATCACTGAACAGTTAAGAGAAAACCAAGAACACAATCAAGCAATGTTGGAGATCGAATCATCCCTGAGCTATCCTGAATTTGAAGACATAAAGAACTATACAAATGCAAAGTAGATGTGGGATACCATAGCAACCATGTATGGATGAGATACAAATGTGCTGAGAGCCAAATCTGAAAGTTTAAGAGGTAAGTTTTATGAAATTAAAATGCAAGAAGGAGAAAATATAGTTCAATATTGTGGTAGGATAAAATAGGTTTTGAATGCTATTAGAGGATATAATGGAACCATTGATGATAACACCATTATGAGCAAGGTACTGAGGAATATTATTCATGTATATGCTATTAGAGTCTCTGCAATTCAAGAATTGAGATGTACTCTTAATAATAATTTGACTTTGGAAGGTCTGGTAGGCAGACTTACTACATTTGAGATGTCAAATTTTGATAACTACAATCCACAAGCTATTGAATCTACATTCAAGACCTAGTTGGTCCTTAAAAATCAAAGAAAGGAAAGAAATGTGTGAACAGTGACAATGACACTATAGATGATGATCTGGACGAACTTGAGGCACTTATGGAAAGAAAACTATCTAGAGGAAAAGGAAAATTCAAAGGTAAACTTCCTATCATTTGTTTTTCATGTAACAACGTTGGTCATATTGCTGCTAGATGTCCTGATAAGAATGAAAAAGATGAAAGAAGAGACAACAAGTACAAAGACATAAATGATGACCAAGACTTTAGAAAGTATAAGGATTACAAAGATAAAGGTAAGAAATGTTGCTATATAGATGAAGAATCTTCTGACAGTGGATCTGACAATTTTGATGAAAATGATAGAGAAGTTGTGTATGTTTCTATGAAAGATGATTTTGATGATGATGATAAAACTAAATTAATTTCTTATATGAGTAAAGGTGACCATTGGATTATTGATAGTGGTTTTTCACATCACATGACTGGTGATACAAATAAATTTGAGACCTTAGATCAGTGCAAAGGTGGTTATGTTAAATTTGGTAATGATGCACCATGTCTTGTTAAAGGGAAAGGATCAATTATATTGACTGACAAGATCACATGTGACAATGCATATGATGACATGTAACTGATTGAATGTTTGAGGATGTTAAGTTGATGATCATGGAAGCCATTAAATCAATTAATGTATTGTATTGTCATTGATGTCAACTTGATATAATCTGTATGGTCATGGAAATACTGCCAAAGACTTCAAAGAACTGATGAATCAAAGGTAATGCTATCAGTAATGCATATAAGTAAATTATTCACTAAGTTACTGTATACATCAACGGAGTGCACACCGATGAACATAGTAAAAGAGCAAAGTCACAGTGTTACCCAACGAGAAAATGCACAACATTACCAACAAGAAAATTCATAGTGTTGCCTGACGAGCAAAACATAGTGTAACCTGATGGAAATAATTTTAGTGTTTCCCAATGGAAAACACAAGGATGAAGATCCCGATGACAACTGAAGTCACACTGAAGGAATAGTCAGTTATCACTGATGACTAACTGAAGTGTTGGCTGACAGAAAAAAGAGATCAAAAATGACAAAATGCTTAGCTGTAAAGAAGCTAAAGATAGACTTAACTGATACTTATCATTGGTTTAATCATTCAGATAAAGATAGAGATAAGTAATTGATTTAAATCTGATTTGTCCAGTTGGCAAGAAGATCTCTTTGAGATAAAACTAGAGGTTTTCTTTAAATCTCATTGGCGAGAATTGTAGATCACACCAAGAATAAAGAAAGCTAAGAAAAGGTCAAATCATGTCTATAAAGAGACAAACCCAATTCATTACGAATTGTGTGAGGTGAAGAGAAAAGATGGAATATGCTAAAGAGATTCTGAAGGAGAAGAAAGTCTTCATTCAGACCTAATCAATAAAGTTGAGGAAAGAGCTAGATTCTGCAGACACTGATGAACAATGAGACAATATCAAAGAGAAGAATAGTGTGGAGCAAAGGTATAGAATTGATTATGTTGATCATAGAGGTAATGCACTTATAATAGATTTAAAAACCTGCAATTAAGTTGTATGTGTGAACAGATCATTTAATGTTTTAGTTTAACCATTGAAGCATCAAGTCTCTTAACCGAGCAGGACTTAAAATTCTTCTACAATTGAGATACATCCCAAGGAGTATCAAAAAGTTTGATCATAGAAAGTAGCATTGGATATGCCCAATACCTATTGATAGGCCAAGTGAGTGTTTGATCAAGGATGGTAGCATTAGATGACATCTACTAGGTGACAAACATCTATTAAATCCTCTAATAAGGTCACACCTAACAGTGTGTTTGTAAATTTTAACAGGGTTAGATCCTAACAGAGCTCACTACAGAAGAGTGAAAATTTGGGTTACCGTTCCCAGTGGTTTTTCCCTTAACTGGGTTTCAACGTTAAAAATCTATGTGTTATGTGTTTATATTTCATTACTTTACTATTTTACATTTCACATATGCAACTCCTGGATTGATCGGTATACTCTGCATATTTACTGTATTTCGATAAATATTTGGCTGCTTATCGGTAAACATACAGAAGAAGGTTTCACTAAGAAATCCGACAAGTAGTAAATTGATATAAGTATTTCAATTCATTCATCTTGTAGGACAAAAGATAACTAGAGGCATAAATTTGTGGTTATAAGTTTTAAGGGTTGATTTAAGGATTAAAATTTGAGGCCCCTGATTCACCACCCCTCTCAATTATTACTAACAATTGGTATCAGAGTTTGTGTGCTTAAGAAGGAAGGTTTCAAGACCTCAGCTAAAGATCACAAGATGAACATACGAGATGTGCCCAAGTTGAAAAAATAAAATTTTGCTTCATGGCAGAGGAGAGTAAGACTCCACTTATCAGGTATTGGAAATGATGTTACTCAATACTCAGATACTGAATATGTGTTTCCCATAGGAACACCCATAGTTGAACAAATGAGAGAGAAGCATGAGCACAATTGCATGATGATAGAGCTTTCTTCCTCACTCTCTGATGCTGAATTTGAAGATGTCAAAACCTACAAGACTGCAAAGTAGATGTGGGACAAATTGATGCTTGTAATTGGTGGTGACAAAAATGTTTTGACAGCCAAGGCAGAAAGCCTTAGGGGAAAGTTTGATGATCTCAAAATGAAAGAAGGTGAAAACATCACATAGTACAATACAAGAATCAAAGAGGTAGTTAATGCTATCTGAGGAGTTGGAGGCATACTAGAAGAAGATACAATGGTAATTATAATTATAAGAACCTTACTACCTACTTATGCTATTAGAGTATATACCATTAAGGAAATGAGAGCAGTAGAAAATAGAAATGTTACTCTAGACAGTTTGATTGGAAGACTGATTTCATTTGAGATGAATAACTTTGTTAATAGTGTCTTACCAAACATAGAGTCTGCATTCAAATCTTCTTTGAGAATAAGAAAATCAAGTCATAAACACACTATGAGAAAAGATAGTGATAGTGAAAGTGAAGAAGAAGATCTTGATGAAATTGAAGCACTTATGGAAAGAAGAATGTAGAGAGGAAAAGGTAAATACAAAGGTAAATTACCACTTATTTTTTTTAATTGTAAAGAGATTGGACACTTTGCTGCAAGATTTCCTAATAAAAGAAAACATGACAGATCGTTTGAAAATAATTCTGACAGAGGTGATTACAGAAGCTACCAAAAATCAGAAAGAAGAGATACTCGAGACTCCAAGGACAAAGGAAAGAAGGCCAGCTACCTAGCTAAATGAAAAGATGATGATAATGACATCGAATCTGAGGAAGACATCAAGATGGTGTTTGTGGCAGTAAAAGATGATTCAGATGATGACGAAGAAAGGTATGTAGAAATTGTACTCACGTCTAAAGTTAGTAAAAATGATGTCTGGATCATAGATAGTGGCTGTACTCACCATATGACTGGTGAAAAAATAAAGTTTTAGACATTTGAATACTATAAAGGTGGTTCAATAAGAATGGGTAATGACACACCTTGTCCAGTTGAAGGTAGAGGAACCATAATGTTGAATAACCAAATAAAATGTGAAAATTCTTATTGGGTAAATAGACTGAATTATAATCTATTGAGTGTTTCTTAGTTGAATAATTCAGGTCACAGAGTAGCATTTGAAAATAAGAAGGCAAAGATCTTCAATAAATTAGGAAATCTGATTGGTACTGGTGAGCAGACAAAAGGTAACTTATTCTATCTGAACGATACTGACACCACTTTCTTAATGGCTAGAAATGAAGACATATGGTTGTGGCACAAAAGATTGTGTCATGTGAACTTTGACAACATGATAA
Source organism: Thuja plicata (assembly GCA_018584345.1). Taxonomy (NCBI): domain Eukaryota; kingdom Viridiplantae; phylum Streptophyta; class Pinopsida; order Cupressales; family Cupressaceae; genus Thuja; species Thuja plicata. Next base: position 502,917 of record MU225014.1, on the reverse strand, counting down.
AAATAAGCAGAAAAAGAAATGTAAGAGGCTTACTGATGATGACCAAGCCCGACAACATCATGTGTAAGAATTGTCAAAAAGGTAAGATGAAAAATTCTAGTTTCAAAAGAAAAACTCATACATCTGATGCCATTATAGAATTAGTCCATACTGATTTATGTGAACCTATGAGGACAAAGAGTTATTATGGAGATATATATTTTATTCTCTTTGTTGATGATTACTCTAGAATGATGACAGTCATGTTTCTAAAAGATAAATTAGAAGCATTTAAGATGTTTAAATGGTACAAAGCAATGGTTGAGAAACAAAGTGGTAAATAATTGAAATGCTTAAGATCAGATAGAGGAGGGGAATTTATTTCAGATGAATTCACTAACTTTTGTAATGAGCATGGAATCAAAAGACAGGTCTCTCCACCGAGAACACCACAACAAAATGGAATTGCTGAAAGAAGGAATAGATCAATAGTTGATTGTGCATGGACACTGATGATAGAGAAAGGCATCAACCAAATCTTCTGGAGAGACGCTATCAGTACTACTATTTACACATTGAGCAGAGTGCAATTGAAGAAAGACACCAAAAAGACACCTTATGAGCTATGGTATGAATACACACCCAATGTAAGTTATTTCAAAATTTTTGGCAGTCAATGATATATCTTAAAACATGATAGAAATGGAAAACTTGACTCTAAGAGTGATGAAGGAATCTTTCTTGGGTATTCTACCAAGAGAAAGGCTTATAAATGTCTCAATAAAGCCTCTAACAAAATTTTTGAAAGTGCAAATGTAAAGCTAAATGAATTTGCAGAGAAGAATGAAAAGGAAAGCACAAAAGAACTAGAGGACTACAATAGGTTTGTATACAATGAAGAACATGGCACTCTACCCGACCAACATTGTAGAGCTCCCGAGCAACAAATCATTGCACCCGAGCATCAGGCTGCAAAAACCGATGATCAGGATATTGCTCAAAATAATGCACAAAGTGATGAAGAACAAAATGAAGAACAAAATGATGATCAAGATGATAGACAAAGAGCTGAACCTATACTTGTGAGATATATCAGAAGGAACCATCCACAGAACTAGATCATTGGAGACAAGAAGGCTGGTATGAGAACCAGAAGTAAGTCTCTAAATACAAGATTTCTTATTTGTGATTATGAGCCAAAATCTGTCAATGTTGCACTTGATAATGATGAATGGATAAGTGCTATGAATGAATAGATTGAGTAGATAGAGAAAAACAAGACATGGACACTTATATCGAGATTGGATGACAAGAATGTCATCGGTACCAAATGGATATTCAGGAATAAACTAAATGAGAATGGAGAAGTCACTAGAAATAAAACAAGACTAGTATGCAAGGGGTATGCATAAGAAGGGATTGAATATGGAGAGACCTTTGCACCCATTGCTAGGATAGAAGGAGTAAGAATATTACTTGCTTATGCTGCATGTAAAGGATTCAAGGTATATCAAATGGATGTCAAGTCTGCATTCCTAAATGGAATACCTTAAGAAGAGGTATACAATGAACAAACAAAAGGGTTTGTTGATCCAAACAAGAGGGACATGGTATGTAGACTACACAAAGACCTGTATGGATTGAAACAAGCACTCTGAGCCTGGTATGAAAGACTTCTTTCCTATCTTATAAGTATTGGATTTGTAAGAACTAGTGAAAATAGTAATTTTTATTTGAAGGAAGATACCGATGCTAACATTTTGATTGCTGAGATATTTGTTGATGACATCATATTTGGAGGCAATGATATGCTATACAAATAATTTGCAAATTAAATGAGCAAAGAGTTTGAGATGTCTATGTTTGGAGAGATCAAGTTCTTTCTTGGTCTGTAGATCATGCAACAAGATGAAGGTATTTTCATTACACAATCCAAATACATCAAGGAAGTACTAAAAATATTCAAGATGGAAGATTCCAAACCAGTTGGAACACCGATGGAAACTGGATGTAAGTTGACAAAGGAAGACAAGTCATCAAAGGTAAATCAAAATTTGTATAGATCAACGATTGGAAAACTCATGTTTGTTGTACATACTAGACCAGATATTGCACATGCAGTAGGAATATTTGCAAGATTTTATGCTAATCCTAGAGAATCACATATGACTGCTGTGAAAAGAATCCTAAGATATCTAAAGAATAGCAAGGAATATGGCTTATGGTATAAAAGAGAAGGAAAATTTGAACTTAAGGTCTTACCGATGTTGATTGGGATGGAAATATTGATGACTGGAAGAGAACAACTGGAGGAGCATTCTTTATGGGTGATAGACTTGTCACATGGATCAGCAAGAAGCAAGGATGCATCTCTCATACTACTATAGAAGCAGAGTATGTTGTTGCTGCTACAAAATGCTCAAATATTGCATGGATCAAATAGTTTTTGATTAAGGTAAATACAGGTTTTGAAGGGGCCCCAAAACCCTGTACAATAAGGTCAAAAGAGATATTCAAACAAGCACTCTCTAACGAAACAAAAAAGACCACCTTGAAGGTTTTAAAATAGGCTCCCTCAACCTGGACACAAAAGAAGATACAAGAAAAGGAAATCTAGCACCCTAACAATAAAAAACACCGTATAAAATTAGTTATAGTTAAAACCAACAACCCAAAAGCTTCTAACAAGAAGAAAAACATTTGCTAGCAAAGGAAAGCCCAAAAAAATTATTTCTTCCCCTTTTGGGAATGAGGAGACATATCAAAAGAGGGTGGACGTTTTGATTTTTTCTTTCCTTTAACAGAGGTCCACCCATCATCCACATTCTTAGCCATTTCTAGTGTAGAATTCAAATCAAGATTCAGGTCCTCCAAAACCTGAGGCTGTCCCAGGAAAGGGTCAGGAGAATCCAAGGAGGCCGCATTAGAAGATGAATTAGTAGATATCATTTTAGAAGAAACCAGTGAGGAGTTTCCATTAAGAGGAGAATAAGACCCACTAACCTCAGAGCCTTGAACATCAGATTCACTACTTGGAGAGGGGACAACTCCCAGGGAAGAGCCATCAACGGTCCCAAGAGGCACATTGGTCTCATCTAACTCCTGAGAAGAAGAGACAACCTGAGAAAAACTTTTGATAGAAGAATCCTTCACAAAAGAATAATGTTGGGAGGAGGCCCCCTTCCACCAAGAAGAAGGTTTTTTAACCTTTTCCAATCCACACTAGTCTGTTAAGTGACCAATTTTAAAGCATCTCCTACATCTGAAGGGGAGGCCTTCATAATCCAAAGTTTGGATCCATGACCCTTTAGGATGCAACAACTTTATCTTTTCCAAAAGACCCTTGGACGTGTCCAAATCAACCAAGATACTAGCATAAGTTGAGTGAAGAATATCATCTGATTCCTCATCAACCATCAAGAAGTCCCCTAGAGCCTCACCCACAGCCTCAAGAAGAGAGTTAACCCATAAATTAAGAGGGAGATGAGGAAGCCTCACCCAAGTAGGAACCTTGGAGAAGGACTCAGTAGAAGCATCAAAGTTAGGATTCCAGGGCTTCATCATGAGCATGCTCCAGGCATTCCAGCTAAAAAAATGATCACATAGTATCCCTTTCCTATCAACAGCCATCTCAAACTTGGCAATGAAAAAACCCCTTGCCATTGGGAAAATGTGAACAGTTTCAGAAATGATTGGTTCTCAATGATGAGAAATCTAGGCATGCAAATCTGGAAGACTCGGCCAGATACCCTTAAATATGAAAAAAAGACCATGTTCCTTGAGAACTGAGGAAGCATGATCAATGGCTTCAACAACCTCTCCTTCCAGAGGGAGGATTACAGAGTTAGAGAGAGGGAAAGGGGCAATAACTCTATCTCCAGAAGCCGAAGATAGCTTGGAGGAAGAATATTTTTGTAGAGAGGAGCCCCAGCAGTCAGAAGATCTATAGCAGGCACCAGAGGAGAAGAATCCCCAACTGTCAATGATAGAAACCTAAGCCACGCAGGAGAAACATATGCAGCTAAGGTAGAAGCCTCTATCACACTCCCTACAATAGCCGTAACTGTCGTAGAGGCATCCACATGAGTAGAAACCTTAGGAACCCTAGAAAAAATGGGAGGAAATGTAGTAGGAATTGTGGATAGGTTTTTTGATACCATTTTTGCACTCCTTGCAACAGCCACAACCGCCGAAGAGGCATCCACATGAGCAACATCCTTAGAAGCCCTAGAGGCAGCAAGAGGAAACTCAACAGGAGGCATTGCACATTTTTTGATAGTGTTTAGTTCCTGAATGGATCAAATAGTTACTGGAAGGTATGTATATGAAAATTATTGAACCAGTAATTAACTACTGTGATAATACAAGTGCAATAAACATTTCCAAGAATCCATTCATGCATTCTAAAACAAAGCATATTTCCATCAAGTATCATTATTTAAGAGAACAAGTTCAAGAAAAGGAGGTGATACTTGAGTATGTGCAATCCATGGAACAATTAGCTGATATCTTCACCAAGCCATTTCCCAAGGATGCATTTGAATACTTGAGAAAGAGACTAGGAGTCAGACCCTTGTCTATTGGTCAGTAAGATGACTAGAAGGATGCATGAGCCTACATATTATCAGAGTATCATTCATGTTGATGCAAGCAGAGAGATGTAATTCAATGATAAATCTATATACATCAAGGTATTTATCTACTCTGAGCACTAGAGTTATTAGTGATGGATTGGGAAATTCAAGGAATATATTATGGATAGAAAGGATTCATTTGGCATTACTATCAAATGTTTGTTTGGAATTGTTGTCAAAGGGAGAGAAATATCTCATTATCATATTGATAAAGAGAGATATATTATATCCATTATCAACTTAGGGAGAGATCATATCCATCAAAGTATCCAAAGGGAGAAATGTAACAAGAATGGGAGAGTACACACAAAGGAGAATAGTCAAAGGGAGAGAGTTTGACACAAAAGAAGAACACATCACTTCAGAGAAAGAAAGACTCTACATCTATCCAATAAAGCGATTGAAGATAGAAAGAAAGCTGTAAGAATCAAATCAAAGCTATTTGAGCTTACCAAAAGCCAGACATTTGTAATAGTTACATTAGGAAAGCTTGATGAAACTGTATATTTCATATTATATTAGTAATAGTATAGTATGATAATGTAGTATGGTTCCATCAATGCCAAAGGGAGAGATTGATGACATGTAATTGATTGAATGTTTGAGGATGTTAATTTGATGATCATGCAAGGCATTAAATTAGTTAATGTATTGTATTGTCATTGACATCAACTCTATATAATATGTATGGTCATGGAAATACTACCAAAGACTTCAAAGAACCAATGAATCAAAGGCTATTCTATCAGTAATGCATATAAGTCAGGTATTCACTAAGTGACTATATACACCGAAGGAGTGCATGTTGAAAGACAGAGTAAAAGAGAAAAGTCACAGTGTTACTCGACGAGAAAATGCACAACATTACCGACAAGCAAAGTCACAGTGTTGCCTGATGAGAAAAGCACAGTGTAACCCGATGGATAGAATTTCAGTGTTGCCTGATGGAAAAGACAAGGATAGAGATCCTGATGAAAACTAAAGTCACACCGATAGAACATTCAGTTATCACCGATGACTAACTGAAGTGTTGACCAACAGAACAAAGAGTTCAAAAATGACAAAATGCTTAGTTTTCAAGAAGGTAAAGATAGACTTAACTGATACTTATCATTGTTTTAATCATTCAGATAAAGCTGGAGATAAGTAATTGATTTAAAGCTGATTTTTCTAGTTGGCAAGAAGATCTCTTTGAGATAAAACTGGAGGTTTTCTTTAAATCTAATTAGCGAGAATTGTGGATCACGCCAAGAATCAAGAAAGCCAAGAAAAGGTCAAATCATGTCTATAAAGAGACAAGCCCAATTCATTACAAATTGTGTGGGGTGAAGAGAAAAGAGGGAAGATGCTAAAGAGATTATGAAGGAGAAGAAAGTCTTCATTCAGACCTAATCAATCAAGTTGAGGAAAGAGCTAGATTCTGTAGACACCGATGAATAGTGAGACAACATCAAAGAGAAGAACAATGTAGAGCAAAGGTATATAATTGATTATATTGATTAGAGAGGTAATGCACTTACAATAGATATGAAAATCTGCAATTAAGTTGTATGTGTGAACAAATCATTTAATGTTTCAATTTAACCATTGAAGCATCAAGTCTCTTAACCGAGCAGGACTTAAAAGTCTTTTACAATTGAGATACATCCCAAGGAGTATCAAAAATCTTGATCATAGAAAGTAGCATTGGATATGCCTGATACCTATTGATAGGCCAAGTGAGTGTTTGATCAAGGATGGTAGCATTATATGCTAGATACTAGGTGACAAACTATCTTTTAAATCCTCTAACAAGGTCACACCTAACAGTGTGTTTGTAACCTTTAACAGGGTTGGCTCCTAATAGAGCTCACTTCAGAAGAGTGAAAATTTGGGG
>MU225014.1:443051-468742 GCA_018584345.1 Thuja plicata | reverse complement strand
TCAAGAAAATTGGGGAACAGTGTCTCATAAGTTTGAAAGCCTACTGCGGTCATGCCCAAATCCTTATGGATAAACTGGAAGTGACTAATAAGGAAAAAGAAAGCAGCTTTGTGGAGAAGATGGGACCAGGATCGAGAACTAGAGCTAGTGCGAGGAAAAAGAGCCCAAAGGATGACAAAGAAACAGAGGAACTGAAAAATTCTGTTAACACTTTTTGCTGTCCCTGTTGTTTCCTGCTTTTACTTTGGGACTTTTTTGTTCGTTATGTTGTGCTGCTGTCCCTTTCTGTTCTGTTGCCTTGGCAAAGATGTTTATGCTTCTCAAACTGTGTATCTTTTAATTTAGGTTGTAGGTCCTTGTAAAACCTGCTGAACTCTCTGGTTTTTTTGTAAAGGTTTCGGGTCCTTGTAAAACCTGTTTTTATTAATCAGAACAATGTGTGTGTTTGAATTGAATGGTGAGTGGAAATATCAGAATTCTTTATTTTGTCTATTGCTATCATTTGACTAAGTTTATCTTAAGATGATATAATCATATAAGATTGAGTTTGCGACGGTACCTTCAAAGCTTCAGATGATGCTCATTTTTTATTTTATACTTGTACTCCAAATTAAGTACAAATTTTATAGCAAGCTCTGTTGTTTGATCCTGAAAGAAAAAAAAACATTGCAAAATAGAAATAGTAGTGTAAGTTCTAATGGAGAAAAACCTAAACTATCTTTTCACTTCATTCCATTATAAAATTCACTAAATCCTCTAAATATTCTCATAGCATTCATAAAATTTCCAAAAGAAATTGCAAAAAAAATTATTACCTTACCCAGATGTCTATGAGAAACATGAAATACCCTTTGTGTTGGCACTCAAATAAAATTCAAGGCCGATTACTAAACAATAAACCTACAAATGCAACACATGTACACCTGAAACGTTTCAAATTGTAGTTGTATTTGCTTCTCCTTAATGAACAGGAAAAAGGGGGAAAAGGGGTTGAATGGATATTAAGCGATGAAAGAAAAAAACACCACTAAAAATAAATAAAAAACATACCAAAAAATAACACAAAATATTGTATTTCAAATAAAAACGTGATTGATCAGTTTTAAGAAAAAACATACCTTTAAGATTTCATAAATTTTAGTTAGATTATGTTAAAATTTTATATGAATCAGCACAATGTAATTTGTAACATCAAGAGTCAAAAGAACACACCAAAATTTATTTATTAGAAGACAAGAAAAGTAAATAAGTTACATTTTTCTCATCTTACTAAACATGAAGTGTAGAATCAGACTCAACCATAGATTGTCATCTTAAAAGGTTGTGAAATATTTAGACACACCAATCATAGATTACATGTGCACTATGGGTCACATTATAATTAGAAGGATATGACTTTATTTAGTATCTCAAGGATCAATAAGATGATAAATATGAGTGCACTCCATGATGTATAGTGGTTATAAAGTTTACTTCAGCTATTCAAATGCCTTAGGAAAATATATCTTTAAAAATTATATTCATGCTTATGTTGTATAAAATTGACAAGATTAATTTATTATGCCTATAATAATATTTTTTAGAATTTTTATGATGACCAGAAGTGCCAAATCATAGATCAATGTTGTTAAAGGTTGCAAAATTTACTTGGAAATTGTCTATAGCCTTTTTATGTTGTGTATATCTTGCAACCATGACATCTCATGAGACCATTTCTTCGAGGCAATTAGGAAAAAAATTCACATGCCTCATGATATTCTTCCACAATATGAATTCATGTCAATCAGGGGAATCACAACTACAATGTTAGACAAAATTCCTCTATCTCAAGAATGATTTGAAGGATGTTCATACCCTATTCCAAAGCTCCCATTTTTCCACAGGTAGTGAAGATGTTGGAAAAGGTTGTGAAATCTTTATAACCGCCAACTGCATTTTCTCAAATACAAATATACAGACGCATGTGTTAAGGGGTCAAAAAGTCACCTGCACTTCCTTCTCCAAGGAAATCCTAGGGAGAAACATAGTTAATTGCATTTAATATCTCTCCATATGAAAATATAATAAAAAAAGATCCATCTGTACCAGGTGCTTTGGTTTTGGCTCCATATGTAGTAGAAGAAGAAAAACACCATCATCATTTATGTGGTTCTAGCTTAATCCCATGAGGAAAGTTGTAATATATTTTTATCCTTTCATATTAAAGCATTTATAACTGAAAATTGAGCACATTAGAAATCTCTTTGTCATTTTCAAGTGAATTACTCCTAGTAGTACTGAGTATTAAACCATTATAGATCACAGAGTGGGTTTGAATAAAAATCACATGATTTGGGTCCCAACTTCAAAATTTTAGTTGCTTGAGCTAGAGGATAAATTTAAATTTAAGCTTAACGAGGTTGGTACAAATATTTAACTAAAAGAAGCATACAGAGGATGGAACAAGCCAAAAAAAAGCCAAAAGATAGTTGTAGGATTTCTAGCTAAAATGACATATAACCAGATATATAAAAAAATCTAGATCATATAAATTACCTTCTACCAAGTTAAGTTTGATTCTTAGAAGGACTAGCAAATTTTTCCCATTGTGCATTTCATACTCCACTCTCTAAATAAAGATTCAATTGTTCACCTTTCAGAGAAGGTAGACACGACAGATTACTTATTTTTTAATTCTATAGTACTTACTATTTCAGTGCACATTTCACCTGCAACTTGATCAAGTCTTGTTTGATGCTTCAAGATAAATGGTCGTAAATATCTCACATATAGTTAGTTGTCTTGAACCCTACCAACATGCATGCCAAATGTCAAAAACATAAAAGAGCATCATAAATTTGGAATTTATCCAAAACTAGGGTTTGAAGGTGTAATGTTAGAAGGATAAAAAACACTCACCAATTAGTCTTGATCCCATATTCAGTTCTTAGAATGAACAAAAGAACCCTGTTGTAGCCTGGAAGAGGAGGAGTTAATTTTGAGTTTTATGGTTGTTTGCAGACTTTGTTAAGCCTGATTGTTTGGAGTTGGAAGAGGTAGTAATAGAGGATCTTAAGAACCATACTAGGCTAGTTTGGTTCCATCTTCTTTACTTGGGTTGAAGTAAAGATGACTGTTGTAGTCTTAATAGGAATTAGGAAAAATTTGAGCATTGCATGTTTGCAAGACATTAGAGGCTAGTTGACTATGGAAAATGGAGTCTTAAGGGTTTGTAGGAAGTGTGTAACCCTTATTAAAGTCTATTTTTGATCCAAGATAGTGGCCATTGGTGGATTTGTGGGTGAGTATAATCTACTAGCTTGTGAGTTTGAAGTTGTTGTCCCATGTTGGGATCACCTTGCATTTTGGGAGGTTGAGTGAGAAGTAGACAGTCAGTAAAGATCATAGATAAATTCAACAAAGACAATGGTCACTTTGATAACAAGGAAACCATGCCAAAATAATGCTTTACAATAAAAAATCATTGTTGTAGAACAATTACATTGTTGTATAGTATATTATCACAATGGAAAATAAGGACAACTATTGCAAATGACAAAGATTACATTAGGCAAAAGAATTAGTACAAACTTAAGTTGAACAATTAGAATTTCTTTGAGTTCTTATGTTGAATGATCAAATATGTAGTTTCTAGTACCTAAAAAATTAAAATATGAATTATTGTTACTATAAGGTTGGATTTTATAAAGAAAAGGAGATCATGTTCATGAAGAGGCTGTTCATGTGACTATTGTTAAGTTGTGGGTCAATAAGGAATAGCAAGCTAAGGGGTAGCATATACAACGAAAGGTAGGTTTGTGACAAGAAAGCATGAGGTCAAGTTGACACATAAGGGGGGACTAGTTGGTGTGTTTCATGGATTGGTCAAAGGGTTGGGTGTCATAGTTGGTATATTATTGTTAAGAAGGTTAAGTGGAATTTTTTTTTGCTAACCCATGCTAAGAAAGATTCTTTAGAGTGTGTGTGGAGTTAAAGAGTTGTTCTACTTATTCTCAATTTTGAGAGGTTTTGGTCTCCAAAAGCCTACCTAGTTGGGGACATATGATTAAAAAAATCAACTCTTAAGTTAGCTAGACAATTAAGGTATCTTTTGCATTCATTGAGTGTCAATAGAAGCTAGAAGAGTGAATTCATCAATGTACCAGTGAAAATGGTGAGAAAAAGTGATTGAGGATGATCAGGGATGGAATGCAACACCTCCAAAAAATATTTTCAAAGCTGTGAAGCTTATTATGCTCCAAAATATTTAATTTAGTTAGTATATAAAATTATCTACTTGATTCCAAGAGGCCATAGTGTTTCAACTATTGGAATTCAAGATAGAGCCATTCTACTCCTATCTACTCTGCACAAGGCAGTGAACCAATCACTGTGAAAATAATTACAAAACACATATCAAAATGTAAAACTTGGAAAAATTATTGGCACAAAAATAAACTTTATAAACAAAACTAGATACATAAACATGAAAAGTAGGAACACCATTCAGTCCATTAGAGTCTAGATGAAGGCCTTAGAATGTGTCTATGTCTAAACTGTGCACTGTTTTCTTTCTTCAATATCAGCCACCCGTACAATAAAGGTACAACCCCAACTTTAGGGATAAAATGAGTTTATATACCCTTCATACACATGCTCCATCCTTTAGTGTGGGTTATTTCCCTAATTATAACCATTTTTAATATTTTAGCAAAGTTTCCATGACAACTTTGCAAAGTTGCAAAATTGTCATGAGAAACTTTTGCAATTTTTTACAATTTTGCATTTTTGATTCATTGTTTCTTCTAGTCTACATAATTCATTTTTAATAAATTTTTTTGACCCAAATCTAACCCTTGACACCTCTGAGCATAGTTTTACTCACTTTGGATGCTTGGTCAGTACTTTTGACCACCTTTGACCAACCTAGCATCTTTAGTGTAAACTAGTCTAATTAGGACTTTGAACTAAAGCAAACTTTGACACAACCAACACTCCTATTTAAAAGACTCACTCACACACTTGGGACTTTATATCAGTCCTTATTTCTTGGTGATTGGGTAGAATCTCCTACAAGCCAAAATTTTATAGGACCTAGATACTAAGATCCTAAGGTGCTCCTGCACCACTTTCCCATAAGCATGATGCTCAAAAAGCTCCATGCTTCACACACATCCCTTATAAATCCCCTTGAATGATTATTTTTTTTGACATCTTGAAATCATTTTCTTTTGTTCTTTGAGATCACATTTCTTTCGGGGATTTCATCAATCATTTCATGTTTCTTTCTTCTACTTTGTGCTTCACAATCACGTCTACCAGGGCACTCTACATATGCAGCATCTGATAAATACCATCTATCCCATGATGGTTTCCCATACCCTAAACCAAAGATTCTATATTGACACACACAAAGAGGTCACTAAAAATGCTTGTGGTATATAACTTTATACTTGCAAATTACATTCACCTAGATTTTCTAAAGAATTTTCATCAAATTCTTTTGTACATATCATGCAAACAACACTGCCCATTAAGCATTAGTTTTTTTTCAAAATCAATGCATTTTCTAGTAAAGGGTCATCGTCCATTCCATATCTAACATACCCATTATAATTGCAACTCTATACTTTTGTTTGGCATTGCACCCAATTTAATCTACTTTTCAATCATGAATTTTCCACTTTGGCTCTGGAAGGACGATCCAAAAATCTATCTCTTTTTACAATTCTCTCTCATTACAATCACTCATTTTTCACACACAAATACCCATCAAACTAGAAGAATGGAGAATGGAAGCGTACTCATCAATGCAAAAATAATACCAAATATGGCTCCTATCTATTCTATGGTGGTTTTTACCCAACACAATCTCTCTGTCTCTCAAACAAGGTGAAAGAGAAATGTTGAAGCCACTTTATTTCCTACACAATTAGGACAAAGATCCCTTTCACTTAGAGCTTTTTGAAGTTTATTTTCATTCCAACATGCCTACAAGTGGATTAAACATTTTAACTTTGTATTCTTTGCATGGAAAATCCTTTCCTAAAAATATAGTTAGGAATTTGACATTGAATCCTAGACATGGGTGCATAGAGAAATACATCAAAAAACAATGGAAAAAACAAATATCACCTAGGATAAAGGCTACCTAGCATTGGCCATTGTCATGTTTCATAAATCCTGATCTTCTCCATTACCATTTTTCTTGCTAGTACTAGATGTGATGTTTGTGACAAAGAGTTTATAATGGAGAATGTATATCGTGCAAGCTTTAGGGATCATAGGTTGTAGGTCAATCTCAATTTTCCAAGTTTTTCCAATTGATTTGAAGTCAATGGTTGATGATGTCAGCCATAAAGGTGGTGCTCTCCTTTATTATGGGATTTTGTCATGTTATCATTTTTTATGAGGATGTAATATTGCACTATTGTCCCCATATATATATGTAATATAACATGAGTGAATGCAGCCTTTTGGGGGAAACTAAGTTTTTCTTGACCATTTTGATTTATTTATTATGGTCATTTGTTTATCTTGTTAGTTTTTAGGGGCCTCTTTCAAGAGTCTTTTTGTCTATTGGCTATCAATCAATCAAAACACATTGAAGAAAACCAAGGAAGGATAGAAGTTTACATTCTTAAAAATACTACTAATTATCATGCATAAATTTTCCCTGATTTATTTGATGATTAGACAACTGGAGTTGTTTCTACTTACAAAAAAATAAACTTAAATCTAAAAACTTAATGCATGTGAATTAAAATGCTTACTTAAGGAAATTTGAACTGTTGTCACAATAAATTAATTTGGAGATGCATATCGATGAAACTATGATTTGTAATCCATTGTTAGTTGCATGAAATCCCAAAAAATAGGGAAGCATCACCTATAAATAGGATCAAACCATTGAAAAAGAAACATCTACTTATAAACGTGACTAGGTTTAGTCCAGAACATGATAAGAGTTCCAATCTCAGCCCCAAAAAAAACTTACACGCACATTTTCACGATAAATGGAGTAGAAAATAACAAAAAAGGTAAATGTTGCTCAGGGTTATCATGATAGCACACAAACATATGAAACTAAAACCTTTGGACGTTAAAATTTATGAGTGAAAATAAAACACAGAAGAACATAAAAATTTAAAAAATAAATAAGACAAACCTCATGGGTGAAGCTGTAGCTGAAGAAGCCCGGGCAAGAGCGTGCGACAACTAATCTAAGAAAGGGCACACATATATATAAATTAAACAAAACTTTGTTCTAATGGTGATTTTTTTACAATCCTGGTCACTGTGTCACGGTGTCCTCCCTTGCAATAAATTAGAAGATCATATGGACTAGCAACAACAGAGAATGTCTCTCGATCGACATCCTTCTCTCCCGCACGATGGTACCATCTTCAATATTCTACAAAAGGTTTTGGTTTCACTTTTTTTTTTCATGTATAGCCCACAACTATCAGAATTTTGATGGTCTATTTAAAACCCATCAGAATTTTGACACCATCGGGGACTATTACAAAAAAACCCAAATTTACAAAAACATTGATCCGTCGGAAGTTGCTGTCAAAATTTGGCCCCAAATGTAGTAGTGATATTTATTAATCAACTTCATATGAGCCCTTAATTCCTATTACACACCCTTAAGCCCTATTATGACCCCTTAATCCCTAATATGCATATATATCCAGGTTCAATCATGTATTTACAATGATTTATAGTCTACTTCAAATATGATTTAAGTACGCACGAGCTAGATCTATGAAAAAATATTAAAAGCCTAAGTTAACTCCTCATACATGTAGTATGGATCCTCTCTATCCTTTATTATCTCCAAATTTTTTTCATGTTCTTCAATAGTCAACTTCCACTTTTGGTTTCCACGTCCTTTTTTTTGGCATAGTCTCAAACTGCAACTTTGTTGCTATAACTAAGTGGCTATAATGTAGAACTCTCTGTCGAGGCATGTATTCAATAAATTGAATTGTTGGATGATATCAAAATTGGGTACTACTGATGCTGTTAGCATTCATTTTTTGTCACTGATGTCAACATATGTTTCTGTGAGTGAACAAACTGGTTATTACTATTGTATGATGACTGATAGAAGTGTACAAACACTGTACGGATGAATCAGAATGATTGAACATAAGGATATGTAGAAGAATGTGTGATGACCTTATTCCTAAGGTCACTTGGCTTAATATTACATATTGGTGATGTTACAAATGTTTTAGTTAAGACTGGTTTTTGGACTGTGACAGTGATGCTTGACAGACAAGGTCTCTGTATTTTGACTATATCTTATAGGAGACGATGATTCAGGTTATGTGAGCTTAGGGGATGATAAAGGACACATTGAGGAATGTTTTTTGTTGATCAATAGTCGTGTAATTGTTGATGACGTCAGTTATGGCATGTATTCTGGAGAAGACCTATCTAGGGCCGACTTCAGAGATGTAGTTTGTATTATGGATTGTGAGCATGGATTACGGATCTTGGAGTATATTTGATGTATTGTAATTGATGTTTAGTTATTTCAGGTACCTTGTGTATCTTAGCAAGGGGTTTAATAATTATTTGTATATTGGGAAAGCTTAATTGGCTGACCTAATAAATTATTGTAATAAAGTATATATGAGAGATCTTTTCTTTTGAAAATAGGTGTATGTGAGAGTGATGTGAAGGTAATTAAAAGAGAGAGAAGTGTGGAAGCTGCGAAGGTTGATTGGCTGCTCGATGTGGAGGAAAATTTGTGATTAGAGTACTTCATTGGAACTGACCAAGAAAAGAAAATTTCTATCAGACAGTTCATTGGATTGTATATTTCTGATATACACGTGTTCGGATGGTTAATAATTGAGGGTGGGTTTAATCTTCTTTGGGTAGTGAGCCCACTGTTACTCTTGACTCCTAACAGGGTCTATCCTTTAATAGGGACTATGTACTATAATTTTGTAATAAGCTCCTAACACGGATAAATCTTGTAACAAGGATACTATACTCTCAGTACACCATTTGTGGGTGCTAATTCCCAATGGGCTTTTACGTTTAAGAGGGTTTCCTCGACAACAAGGATTGTGTTATTGTGTTGGAATTTACTGTGTTAGCATTTGAATTGTAGTTTTAGTTTATAAAGTTCAAATTTAAATAATCTGTATCACAACTCATTCACCCCCCCTCTTGATTGTGCTTGTGGACTATTATTCCTAACATGAACTCGATTTTTGTCGAGCTTAGTTTGTTGATAATAGGTGCCTTCAATAAAAACTAAACCAGTTGGATATTGTTGTCCATTACCATAAAAAATTTCTTGTGGCAACTTGTATTTTTCTTTGGTGCATCTTAGTAGATAATAATCTACACCTTCTATATTCTCAAGATCCACAACCACAAAAAAATTATCACCTACAAATGTAAAAATGAATCGTGCATTTAAATTAATAACTAAACTTTAAGTTTGGACTTCTAAAATTTGAACATCACTCAAGTAAACCTAATAACTTATATATACATTGTAAATTAAAAACCATATATGTGTACATGTATGTCAACACACACTTGTAAAAACTAAACCAGAAACATGTTCATAATCAGCTGAATATATAGGATCATGGATGTCTATGCCATTGACATCATCTTCATAAGGAGACATTCTGATTAACTCTTTCTGATCCCATTATGAAACATATCCATTTGCAATATTAACACATTGACTCATTATGTTGTTGTTAACACAATCTTCAAAAAATCATGAGTCATCTCTGAGTTAAATCAGTGGAGGCTTGTGTTGTCCTGTAGTCATCATTTGATGTAAACTTATAATACCAAAAATTGATTGACAAGTGTAAGGATTGGATCGATTGATATATGGAAAAATTACAAATTTTAAATAAATTAGTCGGATCTTAGTTCGATTATGAAAAATGTGAAATGCATGTACATTCCATATATAGACTAAAATTGAACACATGTGACCTATAATTTAATTTTTAGAATTTGAGTTTGAAAAATGAAAGTTTTAAATACCTATCACTTCCCAAAATTAACTTTTGTTGTATTTTGTGTCTCGAGTAGCGAAATGATTTCGACACCATTCAACAATTTTGTTTACATTCTCTATCATGTTACCTAGATATGTAACAATTTAGTATAATTATTTTATTTCTAGAAAATAAATATTAAAGAACATGTACACACTATACTACAAACAATTTGAATATCAAATGTATGTACCTTGAAGTTCATGTTGTCAGAGTGCACACTTCACACATGCCCCAGCTCCATCATGCTCTCCTTTTCCATGTCCACTTTAAAAAAAGTTCCAAAGAAACTTAATATTGTGTCTAGCATGTTGCATGGATAACCAATTAAAGGCTTTTGCATACTTAAATTAACCTGCAGTTTAATGTTAAAGACATGTACACACACATGAACATTTAACTTATATATATATATATATGTGTGTGTATATATATATATATATATATATGTATATATATATATATGTATATATATATATATGTATATATATATATATATAATCATGTAAAATAAAACTTATATAATTTATCTAATAGAATTCAGAGACTAAAAGAAAATAATATACTTACCAGCACACCCATCAGACCAGATCTAGTGTTGTGAAGCATTTATCCCACGATTCATAAGATTGTCAAAAAACATGCCGAAACAATGAGCCACGTAGCTCCTATCATGAACCCTATCATCGATGATATATAAATGAACCTCCTTACTGATAATGCGTTCATTTTGATCTATACTTTCTATCTCATCCAAATTGATTTGCGCATGGCTATAGGTCACATCCACAAATATTGCAACTTGCTTAGAATGATAATATTGACTTTGGAGCTCTGGTTGAGGGGAAAATATATAGTTCTCCACAAAATCTAGAACTGAAAGAATACAACCAGGTGGGAAATAATTTTTGGAATCACGAAACAGTTTAGCTTGCCATCATGCACCATGACAATGTTGGATATGTTCATAAATCAGAGATCAAAATATGTCCATGAACTAAAGGTACGGTAATTCACTCTCCTTCAATATGTTTTTTTTCTTGTCCTGTCTTCGTTTGGTATCTCTCATATTCAAATCTCTTCCACTGGACTAGTGTTGTAACATAAATATTATCAAATTGTAAAGGAAATTTCTGTAAATTTCCACAATCATTGCATTCATTTTTTATACAATGGACATTAAATTCATTTGAGTCTTTTGATTTATCACATAGAATAGACTTCACAAATTCTATTGTACTTCCAGGAACCATATCTAGATTAAGTACTGCTGTAATTTTTATATGATTGCAAGTATAAGTGAAACTCAACATTATTTTGACAACAACATGTTTCAAAAACCTTATTTATGTGTACAAAGCAAGGGCACAACATCTCAAACATTCTTTCACCTATTTTCACATCTGAAAATTCTTGTTTGAATGCTTCAAACAATTCACCTTTTTAGTATCGACAAAATGTTTTGGATGTGAAATCTTCATACCGGTCTCTTCATCTTTCTTCTGTATAGTGTCGACAATGTTTAATGCATCTTATAAATTTTCAAATTATTATTTGTTTTACTTGACCTCTTGCACTTTTCCTATTATCAACACCCAACAACTCCAAAACCGAAGTTATTTCTCTTTTCCTGAATAAATTTGCAAATAATTGTGCCTTTCCCACAAAATATTTATCCTTAATATGTTCCTTCCACATGTTTTTGAGATGAAATTTAATAGTACTTTTAGGTACCAGGTGCTCTGATGCAATTTGATTGATAAGTGATTCCTCATTCATCTCCATCAAATTTTGCATTTTAGGATAAATATGTATACCTTGACTACTACTAATATCCTCCCCTAGCTGAGTTGCATCTTCTTTAACATCGATAGCTTGTTCTTCAACATTGACTAGTTGCTCTTCGATAAGTTTAATATGACCTTTCATTTTGTCATCCCTTTTACGACCATATTTCCTTGTTCTAGTTCTTTTATTTCCCATTGCTCAAATAGAAGCACAATTTTTTTTCTTTAATCCCTCTTGAGTAAAAAAATTTCCTTCACACTCCTCCGGAAACAAAATACCCTTGTAGATTCCACGAAAAATGCCTCTGAGCTTCACAAATCCCTTATATTCTTAAATAAGGAATGAAATTCATAATTGTAAAATTTATTTAAATTTTTATATATATATCCTTCTCTTTGAAAGGGTGTAGGGTTGCCCACGTGACCGCTCATGGGGGGGAGACCCCTATGGGGACTCAACCTAGTAGGACTTGGTCAAGTTTGACTGGGCTGAGTATACCTAGGTGGCATGCCATATTGGCAACCAAACACCCAAAACATCAAAAAACCAGAAGTTTGCATTTATACTATTCTGTTCTCTGCTCAAAATAGAAAATGTCAAAAAAGTAAAAGTACCCTTTTCTAGATCTTGGAACTACGATTCTGGACATATAAATTTTATATCGTTTCAATTACAAAACGTTGAATAAATTTGCTAAAAACTACATGTAGGTATATTAAGTTTTGAGAAGTCGTTGATTAGGAAAATATATAAAAATGCTAAATCAATTTATAAAATTTTTAAAATCATATACAACACTAGAGAAGAGAGTCCTCTTCAACAATATGTAATTTATTTGGTTTTTGGTATAGTTTTGATAGGGGAAAAGTGGCGGGATACAAAAACTCTTGATTTCAGGTAAGTTTGACTTTGAATACTTATAATGGGAAAACTATAGATCAAAAACATTTTTTTTCTGCTCTAGCTATACATGTCATCTAAAACATATTATGAAATTGGAGGAAAAACAATGTTTTATTTATAATGATTTGGCAGGAAGTAAACCCCCTTATTTGCTGTATTTTCCAGTTAATAAAAAATAGACCTAAAAAACTCAAAAAACATATTAATTTTTGTTCAATTTTTTTTTTATAAAATTATTGGCATAAAATTCATCCTATTTCACACATTTCATAAGTTTACATCATCTTCAAATTCTCAATAGAAATGTGACTTTTATGCCCTTGAAGTTTTACAGTTTTGGTGTTGTTAACCTTTTCCTTTGTAAAAGGGTGATAACTTATTGTGCTTTTACCTAGAATAAATTTTTTATCTCTCACTCATTCTTGTGGATTAGATAGATGAGTTTCATAATAGGATAGTGACAGACAACATTACATAGTTATTAGAAGTAATTCTTGAATTCCAAGAGTGTGATTGATGGTAAGTTGAATTATGTTGTCAAGACTAATGTTTGTGTGTTGATAGAACATGAGATAGAGGAGTCATGAAGATATAGTATAAGGGTATGAAGGTAAAAAATCGTTGAAATTTTTTTGATTCTTGGATTAGAAATGAGTTGTGTATGTGACCTTGAATAATTGAATGGGGTGATGTTGTAAGTTTTTGCTTGAGAAATTGTGATATATTAATGAAGAGGATGTCGTGAGTCTTTGGAGAATCAGCTCAACTTAAGGCATATCAAATGGCTGAGAAGTGGAATGAACTAACCATGTGGATGTTAAGGTGGTTTACGTGAGAAAAAAATCAAATTTTTGACAAAATATAGTTGCTAAAATCTAGCTTATTATTAACCCTCTCCAAAATGAGTGTAAGGAGAAAGAAATCAAATAATAAATGGTTTCTATAGAGTGTACTGACTTATACCTACCAATCCATGAGAAGAATAATCACCTTGACTTTATGTAGATTGCGCAGGATCCTTGCCAAAGGGGGTTCAGGTTCCTGCATATGAAATTCATTTATCCAATGTTATCTTACATCTTATATGAAGGTCAATCATAATCAGATTTACATACGTCACATAATACATATGCTAAAGATTACATAGTAGACAATAAACAATTAGAGGTAGGTAATAATAACTTATTTACTGATTAGAATTAAGTACAAACAACTAAATACAACATGACATTGCAGTAATGAATAACCCACCCTTGAAGAGCGAGATATGGTACATTTTCAATGTAGAAAGTGGAAGTTGTTATGGATCAATCCAGATCAGCTAGGTCCACTGCAACCTCATAAGATAGAGCTTTTTTAAGGCTATGATAAGGACTACACACGTGTCTATGATAGGGCAAAGCATCTATGATGCCTTGGAAATGATTTTTAGGTAGAAACAACATGATGTCATCTTTCTATTTTGAAGCCTCTTTATCCAAAGGGTATCAATATCCTTTCTCTCTTCACTGGAATCGAGGGTGCAAAAGGTGATTTGCATCATTTGGGTATGCCACTCAATTTCTATAACCAATCAATGTAAATCAACCTTATGTACCCCTTATTCGATTGAAGAGAAATGCCATTGATCCCCTTTCGATAAAGATGCTTCAGGATAGATAGATGATATCCTACCATTTCTACCTGAAAAAGCATTTCCAAGGGTGAAAGAGAAACCAATGATTAGTAGTAAAAAATGGAAATAAAGAGAAACAATGATACAAAACCATAGTTACAAATATAGTAAAAGAGTGCTATTACAATGTAGGACAATAATCTCAAAGGAGATATAATGAAGCCACCATTTTTAAAAGAAGTGATATCTAAAACCATTCATTGTGTCAATAAAAAGAGGGAAAATCACAGCAGCATAATGTATAAGGATATAGAGTTCATTAGCAATATAATTTTTTGTAATGATGACAAAGTCATCATGAGGAACAAGCCAATGAGTTTGATTAAAAACAAGCAAATATCCTTGACATGATGATACAAAACTAAAAGGTATGATGCATGGGCACCCAAGATCATTGATGCCTCCATATAAATTTTCAAAGTAGGTTTTTATTAAAGTATCAAGAGAGGTTTCATGAACCATTTATAGGTTTTTGTAATCTAAAGATGTGAGGGGACACACTTTTGTGTCCGTGACACAATGTTGTCAAGTAAGTTGTCAAGCTTGTCATATGGTTAAAAAGTTGTCAAACTATTCTAGAAGGGGTTTAATCATGTAATAAGGTCAAATAGACCATTTCATAGTAGTATGAGTTTTTTTTGAGACCATATAAGGTCAATTTTTAGGTTATATTTCAATTATTGCAAAAAACTGTCAAAAGTTGTCATATTGACAAAAAAAAAGTATCAACATGAGAGTGCAAAATTGAAAAATTGTTAAGAGTTCCGAGTCTAATGGTTAGGGAGATTATTTATAATATATGGATATGTTGAGAGAGGTTTATAATAACTTATGAGGTTGAAAGACGGAGGAAGAGGTCAGTTTTGTAATTTTTTGATAAGAAAGTGTAATAAAAGACATGATCGTACCCATTTTTGCAGCACTGTGTCAAATGAAATGATGTTATATGATTTCAAAATACTCAATAATTGATAAAAGATGGTGGTAAATGTTTTTATCTTTCATTTGGTCCTATTTTCATTAATTTTCATGCTATATTTTGGAATAAATGGCAATTTTATTGTAGACTAGCTGTAACCCTGACTAGGGTAAATAGTGAGCATTTGAAATTGTGTTTCTCTAACTTTGTATGGTGGAAAAATATAATATTTGGTCAAATTAAGTATTTTAATTTATAATTTAATATTGAAGAGCGGTAGATTTAATAGATGTGGTTTGCTACAGTTTCTATGATGTTATAGGTCTTCGTTTTATGTTGATGAGCGTGAATGACATGAACAATGGAGATTTTTATGCATTTGGATATTAAATCTTTAACCATTAAGAGTGGGATTGACTAATGATGTTAAAATAGTCTTGGGACCCCAAACCATTCTTGGTTTTTTGAAACAATGAAGTTTGAATTATTTTTGCACACTACACTTTTATATGACAGAATGAGGATTAATTGTTAATCGTGGAGTCATTGAATCTTTTTGTTAATGGAAGCATCTACGATAAGTTGGACTACTTGAAAACATTGTAAGTGTAATTTTTAATCATTTGGTTGCAAGTGATTAATGGATATTGACTAATTATGGACTCTACTATTCATTACAACTCATCTTTGCTTGGACTAAAACTATTTTCAATGTGTAACACTTCTCAAAAGTATTTCTTTGTCACTATGTCTTTTGATATTTTGTTATATGATATTTTTTAACTATAAATCTCCAAAAATATTTTGTACAATCAACTCATTATAAAGGCTTACAATCAATTCATAGTTAAGCTTTAGTAAGCATAATCCACTTCCTAGATCTACTCACCTTCTTGGCAGTCTACGTCCTATTTCCAAGCCCTTCTTATGAGGATGGAGAAAGAGAAATATCCAAGAGATTAACGAGACATAGATAAGAGTATATTCATGCATATGAAATTTTTCCTCAATAGTCTCTTTCATCATCCTTGAATTTAAGTCAAAGTTTGGTATAGGGGCACCTAGGCCCAATGATCAAACATGGTGAATTCAAGATTGTAATCCATCTTGGAATTGTGATAGGGTCATATGTAGTAATATTAATTCATGAGTATGTACATATTTTCCATTCACAAATTCTACTTTGATACATTGGATGTGCGTGGTAGCTTAATTGTGCATTTTACATCTACCTTTAGCTCACATATTGGGTTTTAGTAGCTTCATTGAATAAGAAACATTATTTATTGTGTGAATATGTAGCAGACACGTGTTGACATGTTTACGGTTTGAGAAAGAAGTATCTCATAATTTTTTTGCAAGATTGAATTGAATCCTTTTTTGTTACAAAATGTGTTGACACAGAAAGTCATTTTTTATATCATTTATAATTTAATATTTTTATTCAGTATAAAATACCTCAATAGACATAAAAATGGCTCTTAAATTGGTAGCAGTGTGCCTGTACATCTTAGGAGGCTAAATTTGAGGAAGAATAATTGAATTTCTGAGACCTTTTTAGTTGAATTATGAGACATTTTCAGTTTGATGAGGTCTTCAAAGAAACATCTTCACAAAATATCCTATGAAGTGGTTGCCAAACTTGTGGTTGAGGTGAAATATTGGCCAAATCCTGTAATTTTAAAATATATCGTATGTTTGTAAGATAATGTTTTAGGAATGTTTTTTATGACACTAGTTGCTGTTGATTAAACATCAACAACAATGAACCAATGTGGATTGAGTATCTTACAAACCATTTATTCTGGTGGAGGTACAAATTTGTCTAATAGTAATGGTTTTTGCAAGACACCTAACCAATTGCATTGACTGGAGTAGAACACACAATTTTACATACTTGTAATTGATTCATTTTTATACACTTGCAACTGCATTAATTTAGATAAACATGCAGAAAAATGAGAAATATCACATGAAAATCCAATTCTAGCTAAGACACAGTAATGCCTTATGTTAATCAAGTAGATAATCTTACCTCTAATACAAAAGAAATGCTAAACTACATAAACCCATCTTTAGTTTAGCTGATACATTACCAAACTCTGATTAAAAGACTTATCTATGTTATTTTTTTGTTTGCAAAGTGTCCTAAAGGGGTGCAATGAGACAGTGATGGCCCATGATCAGACATATACATGAGAGAAATTTACTCTTGGTCAATTGGGTGCAAAAGATCCTACAGATCGAGGGGTAAGAGTTTGGGCTTTAGAGGACATTTTGGCTAATATGAACCTAGCTCTAGATATTGTCACTGTTTCATATTTATAGGCATAACTTAGCTTCCTCTTATCATACTTAAAAGGATAATAATTAAGTTATGAAGTTTAGTATACATAATTGAAGAGAAACATATATATTGAGTAGTATGATACATAACACATTGTTTCTATCTGTAGCCATGAGAATAGTTCACAACATTATTGAAGGGGTTAAAGACCTTGAGTGGGATGATGAAAATCTAGCTTTGTCCATAACTGTACACAATATTGGAGTAGGAAAAATCACCTTTGCAAATGAAGTGTTAGCATCTTTAAATTTGTAGAGATGGAAATATTCAAAGGTCACTCTCATACAAAACTTTGGAATTAAATCCTAGCAGAGAAGAAATCCAATCTCATATGTTAAGAGACTTACTGGTATAAAAGA
Source organism: Thuja plicata (assembly GCA_018584345.1). NCBI lineage: Eukaryota > Viridiplantae > Streptophyta > Pinopsida > Cupressales > Cupressaceae > Thuja > Thuja plicata. The sequence continues at coordinate 450,723 of MU225014.1, read as the reverse complement.
TGAAATCAATTATGGAGGATGTTATTTTCATATGCATGGACAACATACTAAACATAGAGCATTTGGAAAGGCTTCTGCCCAAGCTGATTGATGGTCAAAAAAAGAAAGTGGTAATTGTTGTAATAATAATAACATGTTCTCTATTCTTCTATAATAATAATAATAATAATAAGAAAGTGTGAATTTAATATGTTATGTAATCTTCTATTTCTTAAAACTTTAATTTTTTAGAAATTCCTAATCGATGACGAGTCTCATCCTCTTGAATTTACTGAGCCTTCCACACATTGTAGTCATGGCCATACATGCGAATATATTCCCTCCTAGTCACTGTCAACGAGAAGCTTAAAATTATAGATATTGTATTAACTAGTAGTTAAGTAATTATTTAAAAAATATATATGAATATATGCAATGGTGACACAGTTTTCTCACAAAAGTGTTATCCTTATCAATACTAAAGTTTTGACTAGTGACTTTCAAGATTAATTATTTTCATGCTTGCTAATTGTAGTAAGGGTGATTTATAAACAACAACACACGTTGAAAACCCTAGACAAAACAACAAAACCAAAGCACACATGAAGCATCGAAACCCTAGGAGTGAAAACTAAAGAATAAGAAAAAGCTAACCTTTAAATATATGGAAAGGATGTCAACTTATGCGATTTGAAAGCTACAAAAGGTTAGATAATGACTGAATCTAGCAACTGGAATGTGAAAATGAGTGGTGAAATGGGGAGAAAAGTGATCACTTGGGGGTCGTCGGAGCTCGCAAGTAAGAGCTTTAATGACACAATCACATAATGAGAAAAAAAATGCATCGACCTCCTTTCAAACTTGCACAACAATCAAGTTCCTTAACAACTCTGAAATTCCCCCAACTTCTTCCCCTGCTAGATAATGTCACTTCCTTGTGTGACCAATTCCTAATTTGTTCTCGACTAAGTTCCTTGTTTAGTACTAGGATTAGTATTAGGATTATTAGTATTAAGATTATTAATCATGGCTAGTATTAGGATTATGGTTAGTAATATTAATCATGGTTATTGTTAATCATGGTTTGTATTAATCATAGTTAGTATTAACTATTATTAACCATGGTTATTATTAATCATGATTATTATTAATCATGGTTAGTATTAGGATTATTAATCATGATTATTATTGATCATGGTTAGTATGAACCTAATTCTAACCTAATATATGGTGTAAACTTAAACCCTTATCCTAACCCTAACTCTAATCAATGCCCTAGCCTTAGCCATAATTTAAACCATGATATAAACCCTAAACCCTAAACCCTAAATGTAATCTTAAATGCTAATCCTAATCCTAAATCATAAACCCTAAAACCTTATAAAAATCCTAACACTATCTATAATCTCTAAACCATGATCCTAACCCTAAACCCTATCCTCTCATCCTAATCCTAAATCCTAATCTTACCCTTCTCCTAAATAATAAACCCTAATTTTAAATGCATAAATCATATCCTAACCCTAATTATATATGCTAAATCTTAGTCCCAAATGCTCTTGCTAATTCATGGATCATGAAAACATAGTTGAAGATAACTTATTGTAGATTGGTGCTACATGTACTTAAATTTCTCTTGAATGAAACTTGTGAATTGTAAAAATTAATTAGACATGATTATTTTATATACAACTCACAATGTATTCTTGTATTTAGGTCAACTTCCAATGTGGTTATATACAAAAATCAAGACCGTATTTACAAATGGGAAAGATGACACTAATTTGGGCTCAAATTTCAAGGATTTGCGATGCTCACAAGAACTAGGCACCATGGACCTTACATGTGACCTAAATAGGCACCATGGACCTATTTAGCCACCATATACATATTTAGACACCGTGGACCTATTTAGGCAGTTTGAACCTATCAAAATTGGACCTCCAAAAGGTGGCAAAGAGTGTCAGGGTTTGTGATGCTAAATACGGTCCTAATTTGAGTGACAATATAGTAGGGTGTGACAACACCCAAATAGGCTTGAAATGACATAGGAGAAGACACACTAAGAAATGGCCCATAAATGATTATTAAATCGTGAAGGGGGTACAATTTATGACACTATAGCTTCGCATGTTGTTACAATAGGAATTCAGGTGAGTAATAATTCACATAATAATAGAATAAACCTTTTAAGATATCTCATAGGAGGTTTTATATATGTTGCTATTATTTCCCAAAGAATGCTTTACAAAATTATTAAATTAATGTTAATGAAGGAAATATATTATAAAAATAACAAATATTTGAACTATCTTAGAGCATTCTAAAAATAATTTGAGATTATTATTGAAAGATAATCGTAAGAGAAATAATAGATTAATTATCCATCCTTGATTAGGACCATATATAAATATTCTTTGACAAGCATTCTTTTAAATTTTTAACATGTCATGATAGATAATAAATGAGATTGGTGATAAAATATTGGCAGGAAATAATTGAATTTTATTGTGAGTTAAGAGAGAAGATTGATTTCCCCAAAACTTAAAATAGATAATCTATGATCGAATAATCTTGAGGGTTAAAGATTTTGAGCTTAGTAAAAATATATAGAAAGATTATTTCTTTACTTTAGATTAGTCATTGAGGACGAGAGACAAATAAAGGTTAAGGATGCTTTTGAGTATCTCTGAGGTAATCTTGGGGTGAGTTCCCCTCTTGATCAGAGCTAGAGATGAATTAAGATGCATTGGTCAAGTGTGCTTATAATATTATCATCAATCTTGATTGATGTTTTTGGTGGCTACTCCTTAGTGGGAGTAGTGGTTGAGAGATGTTCATTCATTTTTGAGAGATGTTTGTTTATATTTTTGGCTTCTATGACTTAGTGCATACATGTAGCTTTATCATTGATGTCAAAGGGGGAGGGATATTCATGTGAAAATAAATTATGAGACTATGTGGGAGAGACAGTAAAACACGTATGTCATATTATGGATATTACTGGTAGTACTATTGATATTAATTATTTGTACGTTGATTTGATTTTTCACATCACATGTTGTCATCAATGCCAAAGTGGGATATTGTTGGGATATTGTTGAGATTGTGCATATATCTACTCACATTAATGTTTCTTCATTGATGTCAACATATTCCTACTATTGGTGAGAGTGTTCCTGAGATGTTTAGTGAGATGATTTCTGTGATATAGCTACTATATTGAATATCCGATATTGTGAAGCTGGAAATATGTTGAGGGATGGTTGTACTTGATCTTGTTCAAGTGGTAGAGGTTTGCATAATTATTTGAGTGAGTTGTGAAGGATTTTTTAGACAATGATATCTTGGTTGTTTAGGAAGAGACAATATTTCAATTATTGGATCGACTATGCAATATTCTTGGTTGCTAACCTGGTGGTTAGTTCAGGACATGGATGTGTGTCCTCAACTTGAGTGGTTTGTGATTAGGATGTTGACAAGATATTTTTTCTTTTATGAAAGTGGTTGCTGGTCAGTGTTCTTGATGAAAAGTTGATGAGTATGATTTATGAGATAGAGTTGTTCCTGTTGATGTCATGGTATTTCATGTTGCTTGTTGATGTTTCTTGATGGTTTCCTATTCTTGTTTCTATATCACATTGGATTATGTGATCAGAATTGAAGATTCCCATGTGACGTATTGATGTTCTTATTGTCCTTGGACAATATGGTAGCGTAGCGTGTTGCAAAGGTTCTTGATGTGATTTATGGATCTGGAGCACATTCCAAGATATTGTTATGGATCATTGCTATGTCTTAGCTGATATTCAACATATTGCATTGTGTAATGAGTTTTATTGAATTAGTATTTTGTAATTAGGTCACTAACCGACCTAGTTGAGATAAATCAATGTAATGTAAATAAATATGCAATTATTTGTGATTGTGAGTGTGTGTGGTGGACAAGAGATGTTAAAGAGAAGAGATATGAGTGGAATCTACAATTGAGACAAAGATTTGATGTACTTCATTGAAACTATTTTGGCATATCAAACATGTTGTTTTTCAGTTTGTGAGTTTGGACAATATGTCCTTTATGATTTGAGATCAGAGCTTGTTTTAAGGCAGTATGCCTTCCTTTGGGTTGAAGCCATTGTTGTAATTGAGCATTGAGCTCTAGGTAGTGTTCTTGAATACATGTGCATTCCCATTTGTAGTACTCCTAACATGGTATAATGTTTTTAATAGAGTACATTCATCTTGTGGGTTTGATCCCCACCATTGTTTTTCCCCTAACAGGGTTTCCATGTCAAAAATCTTGGTGTTATGTGTTGATTACTGTGTTATGTTCTTGCATTCATGTTTATCAATCAGATCTTAAATTAAGTTTGTAATTTGGTTAAAGGTCTTGAGTTTTTTTGTTACAATTGATTCACCCCCCCTCTCACTTGCACGTGCTACATTCATTCTAATATAATGTTCCTTAGATAAGTTAATATTATTGAAGATGGTAAGGTGTATCATGACACTATGACTATAAATTTTATGTGAATGTGATGCTTGAAATGAAATTTTATTTCTATATATATATATATATATTTGCATATATATATATTTGCATATATCTCATATTGCATAATAATCTGCTTGAAGTTGTAAGTGCCTATAAATAAAAATTTGGTTGTCTAATTAAGGAATTTGATAATATTGGAGTATTTAAAAGAATAATGTTTGTGGTGTGCTTGGACATGTTCTCCAACACCCAAGGTGGTGTATAACTCTTTAATCCATCAATTTGACTAAAATTAGTTGTTTAGTTCATGTGAAAATCATTTCAAATTTGATGATTTGTTTTGTCTAATTAATAAATTTTAAACTATTGTAAGGACTAGTTTTCAAATTTTAAATTTTCTTGTGATAATTTAGTCACCAAATATCTTTCAATTGTCTATTTTTTCTACTATTGGACATACTTTACTTATTATTGACTTTGTGCACATTATACTGTATCGTCAGAAAATGGAAGCACTTCCATTTTGGACTGGTTTAGCCCTCTGAGTAAGGTTTGGGGTCATGTCAAACGCCTTGAATGGGTTTTTGACTTGGATATGCCTTTTCCCCCTGATTCTGCCCTATTTTCCACTTTTCTCCTACCTTTTATGGCATTCTACTCTGTGATTCTGAGATTCTTGATCTCAAGGTCAAGGTTGACATCGACCCTGACCTAGGTCAGGTTTGACCTCGACCCTGAACTAGGTTAGGGTCAACCTCAACCTTGACCCAGGGTCCAAATTTTAGGATCCCAAGGTTTTCAGATGTCCGGCTTTGGAAAGATTTAATTCCCACTTCCGGGTTGACTGTTTCGGTCTTCAAGGCAATAAATCTTGAAATTATATTTAATATAGGTCCATTTATAGGGGTATAGGTCTAATGGGAATTTAATTCTCCTATGTAGGCCTCTCTAGAATATTGTGCCCTAGATTGGTATATAAGGAATCCTTCTCCTCTTATTTTCTCTAAGTGAAAGCTAAGTGTGAAAGAGGCAAGAAGCGATTCCATCCATCCAAATTCTATGCATAATCTATTGAAGGAAGCATTCAAGCACTCAAGCATTTAAGCATCCAATTCATCAAGGAGATCCAATGGGAGCCATTGAAGGAATCAAGCTCTATGGAGCCCTGTTGTTGAAGATTTCTCCATCCACATCCATGGAAGCTTCTTCCTATTCTGAGATCCATTCATGATTGGTGTTGAAGATCCAAAGGCAATGTATTTGAGACATCCTATATCCTAAATTCTACATTCTACATCCATTTGGCACAACCATACTAGTTGATCTGAGGATTTGAATCTGCCACAAGGGTTTCTATTCAAGCAAGGTGAATTTTTTCATTTACTTTGTTTATCTCTGCAATTTCAATTATATTTTAAGGTTGATTCCAAACCCGGGGTTTGACTAAGGAAAAAACCTCCCCCCAATAAACAAAACCATTTTTCTTGCAAGTACAAGTACAGGACAAAAGATTCAAGTGAAGACCCGGATACCCTTTTCGACAGACTTTCAGGATCTGGAAACAGATTTTCCGTCAGACTATGCAGGTCAAGGTAGACATTCGATTCTAGGTTAGAATCAACATTTTGTTTTGGGTCAAGTTTGACATTATATTCTGGGTTAGGATCGACATTCTATTTTGGGTTAGGATCGACATTCTATTTTTGGTCAAAGTTGACCTGAGCCAGATCTAAAAAATATTTTTGGGTTTTGTATATCTCACAGTTTCGGTTCAGGATCACGAAAATCAATAGTTTTTGAGACCGTTTGATAGGGTTTTCAGCAGATTATTTTTTGAGGGTATGTATTTTATTCCATTTTCCTTTGCAAACATTTCTAGATCTACATTCCTTATCATTAAAATTAAATGTAAGTTATTAATACATACATAGGGTATCTTTTATGTGCAAATCTCCATTGTTCAAAACCCAATTTAAAGGTCTACATTTTCCACCTTTACATTTTGGTGAACCTGCAATAGACAACTCTTTCTTTTTGGTGTTAGATTTTCATTTTATGTTAGATCTTACATGCATTTAAAAGTAGATTTCTTTTATGCTCTTGCATTTATAGGTAAACAAAAATCACAAATTTCATTAAAAATACAAAAACATTTACATTTTTCATGCTTGTAATGTTACTTTGTGTTCAACATGTATGATTTTTGATTTGAATACTTTGATGAGACTTTTGTTGCGAAAGAGGATAGATCCCCTAATGAGGTACATGGAAATGAGGATGAAAATTGTTTGAATAAGATCTCCATGGATCCTATTCCTATTTAATCCTTGTTAGAGTAATTTAGCAATTGCTCTTTAGTGCTTAAGTTTCACTTAGGCAGTTTCTTTAGTCTTAGGAAAGTTTCTATTTCCTAGCAGTTGCCCTTTTAGGGTTTCGACATCCTTTATAAGCATTGTCCTCTTTGTATTTCGATAAGGAGATCAGTTTGTAATCTTTATTATGTTAATAGAAATTATTTCTGTCACAATGGATTTGGGTTCTCTCTCATTTTGGCCGCCATAGCTTTCTGATTCTGTCTTCTCTCTTCTATCTTCTTCTTCTGTGTAACAGCTTTGCATGCAGGTGATCTTGGTTGCATTGCATTTTAGCAATCTCAACATGGTATCAGAGCTCTCCTACATCGGGTTGTTCGTTCTCTGTTGAAGCAGCGAGGGTTTGAAGCTCTCAGATTATTTTCCGGCATTTGTCTCTGGTTCTGGGGGGTCTCTTTTTTTTGGAGCTGTTTGAGCCAAAAAGGACTCCACCATTGTGTCCAGAAGGCCCGGGAGAGTCGAAATCATATAAAATTTTGACTATTTTGGGCACCGGGGCTCTGGGAAAATTTTCTCGCCCTACGAGGGCCGTACGGCACGCATTTTGAGAAAAATCATTAAAAAAATCACATGTTTTTTAGGTTTTTTTTCGCTTAAAAAAAAAGCGCGCAATGTTAATGGAAAGGCGCCACCGCTGGGCCACCACCGCGCCACCGGCGCTCGGCCCGGCCGGCAGCGCCCCCCCTCTGTCCCCCGGTGGCTCTTTGGTTGTTGCGGCCCGCGCCGCCTCCTGTCTGCGGGCTCTGCCGCCTGGGCGCCCTCCACCTCCGCGCCGCTCCACAGCGCATCCTCAGCCACCGCCCTCAGTGCCGCCTTCAGCAGCCGC
>MU225014.1:421254-431839 GCA_018584345.1 Thuja plicata | reverse complement strand
TGAAAAATTGGTAGCATGTTACTGGTGGTTTTTCCCATATTGGGTTTCCACGTTAAATACTTGTGTCAACTTGTGTGAATGCTTATGGTTTGTTTTACTATTATGTTTCTACAAGCTAATTTCAATTAACAGTAAAATACATGATTAACTTGTTGACATATGCTACTGCTGCCGAGTAGATCTCAAAAATAGAAAGTTTTTATTTGCTACATCTAGACCTGAGGATAACTAATTCACCCCTCCCCTCTTAGTTATTCTAAATTTATTCTAACATATATATCATGTGACAATGAGTTGTATTTCAATCCTATTTTCTCTAAATAAAATTTATGTTCCTATTATGGAGCTCCACATTATGTAAACAATGTTAGCCTAATCTTTGGGAGCTCATTGTCTTTCATAGTGTTGTGAGTGATATAATAGGTCCCCTTTCATCCTTGTTCCTATGCTTGGGGGGAAAGGATACCATCTCCTTCTCTTCTATCTTTCTGGGATCCACTTTTCCCTTGGTTAAGCAGTATCTATCTATTATGTGATATCCAATCATACATGAAAATTTTGGTTTGCATTGAGGATCTATGTCCTTGATCATAACCTATTTCATTTTTTGACATTGGGTTTCCATGGTTGATAAATATATCACCTTGGACACTGAATAGTGTGCTATCCATCAAAAGGGTTACTTTTTAACTTCTTGCATGATATCTCTTTGCATTCGTCCCTTCCATGGCCTCATAGGAGCTATGACCTTCTTGGCTTGGACTGGGTGTTGTCTATGGATATTGTCTTGATGTTGAATAAGGCTTTATCCTTGTTCTTTTCTTTCCTTAACATGTCCAACTAGTATGTATTTTTCCATCTTAAGGAGGGGGCATGTATACGGCTTTCATCATTCTATATTATGCATTTTTGTTCTAACCTCTTGTTTTACAACATTCTAAATCCTCTGAAGGTAACGCACATAAGTTGCTAAATCCTGAAGAGATACACATTCAATTACAATTCAATATGCTAAATCCTCGAAAGGTAATGCACATAAGTTGCTAAATCCTGAAGAGATACCCATTTTACAAATGTATTCCATGGCGATATGAGGATATGGATCCATGGGTACTTCATAAAATCTGTCAGAAGACACACTACATACATGCACAAATCTGCCAGAAGGCGCACAACTTTATGGGGTGACTATCAAGTGCTTGCTTGGTGGGCCATCCTATCCTTTTTGTGGTTCACAATGAGATACACACATCTCGTTGGGCAAGGTAATCACACACTATCTCTCTTTTTCTTTGACTGGTGATGTATCTCTTATTTTAATCTTGGGGTTGACAAAGACTTGAGTCCCTGGGGGATTGAGCATTACTTTGTTCCTTTGATTTCAATAATATTATCTTTTCTTTACGATCTCCTTTACCAAGAGTATGCATCGAGTTCATACTCTTGCTAAAGTGGGGGCTAAATGTATCATCGAAAAATGGAAGCACTTCTATTTTAGACTGGTTTAGCCCCCCGAGTAAGTGGTTTGGTGTCATGTCAAACACCTTGAATGGGTCTTTGACTTGGATCTGCTTTTTCCCCCTGATTCTGCCCTATTTTCCACTTTTCTCCTACCTTTTCTGGCATTCTACTCTATGATTCTGAGATTCTTGACCTCAAGGTCAAGGTTGACCTCAAGGTCAAGGTTGACCTCAAAATTGACCTAGGTCAAGGTCAACCTCAATCCTGACATAGGTCAGGGTCGACCTTGACCTTGACCCAGGGTCCAAATTTTAGGATCCCAAGGTTTTTGGATGTCGGGCTTTGGAAAGATTTAATTCCCGCTTCCGGGTCGGCTGTTTTGGTCTTCGAGGCAATGAATATTGAAATTATATTTAATATAGGTCCACTTCTAGGGGCATAGGTCTAATGGGAATTTAATTCTCCTATGTAGGCCTCTCTAGAAGATTGTGCCCTAGATTGGTATATAAGGAAGCCTTCTCCTCTCATTTTCTCTAAGTGAAAGCTAAGTGTGAAAGAGGCAAGAAGTAATTCTATCCATCCAAATTCTATGCATAATATATTAAAGGAAGAATTCAAGCATTCAATCACTCAAGAATTCAAGCATCCAATTCATCAAGGAGATCCATTGGGAGCCATTGAAGGATTCAAGCTCTATGGAGCCCTCTTGTTGAAGATTTCTCCATCCACATCCATGCAAGCTTCTTCCTATTCCAAGATCCATTCAAGATTGGCGTTGAAGATCCAAATGAAATTTATTTGAGACATCATACATCCTACATTCTACATTCTACATCCATTTGAAACATCCATACTTGTGGATTTAATGATTCAAATCCGCCACAAGGGTTTCTATACAAGCAAGGTGAATTTGATCATTTATTTTGTTTATCTCTGCAATTTCAATTATATTTTAAGGTTAATTTTGAAATCGGGGTTTGACTAAGGAAAAACCCTCCCCTCAACAAACAAAACCATTTTTCTTGCAGGTACAGGTACAGGTACAGGACAACAGGTTCAAGTGCAGATATGGATACCCTTTTCGATAGACTTTTAGGATCTGAAAATAGATTTTCCGTCAGAATGTGTAGGTCAAGGTCAACATTTTGTTCTGGGTTAGAATCGACATTTTGTTTTGGGTCAAGGTCGACATTCTATTCTGGGTCAGAATCCACATTTTGTTCTGGGTTAGGATCAACATTATATTCTGGGTTAGGATCGACATTTTGTTCTCGGTTAGGATCGACATTCTGTTTTGGGTCAAAGTTGACCTGAGCCAGATCTGAAAAATATTTCTGGGTTGTGTAGATCTCACAGTTTCAATTTAGGAGAGTGGAAATCAATAGTTTCTGAGACCGTTTGACAGGGTTTTGAGCAGATTTTTTTTGGAGGTATGTATTTTATTCCATTTTCCTTTGCAAACATTTCCAGATCTATATTCCTTATCATTACAATTAAATGTAAGTGGTTAATAGAGACATAGGGTATCTTTTATGTGCAAATATCTATTGTTCAAAACCCTATTTAAAGATCTCCATTTCCACCTTTACATATACAACATTGAGTTGAAAATTTATAATTTTTCATTTGAGTTTTTGTATAATTCTTCTGGTGGCTAGACTATGTGATTTACGTTGATAGTGTTATGATGTGATACTAGCGTCCTCTATCATGTTCATGATGAACATTGATAAAATGTATATGGGAGTAGATAGATTCAAATGTTCTGATCCTATATTTGCATTGGTAACCTGATTGAACCAAAACCCGTGTGCTTATGAATAATTAGAAGATGTACATTATAGGAAGTAGTTAATGTTGAATAGTAGACATCCTAATGTAAATGATTGAAAATTTGAGATGCATTGCATGGATGTGAATTATTTAATTGTGAGATGAATGTGAATTTTATATGATTTATTTTATATTAGAATATTAGATATTGAGAAGATCAAATAAGATAAGATCTTGATGCAAGTGTGTTTAGATATCAAGATAATGCCAAGTAGTACAATGTTGAGAAATACCTAACATTATGGTCAACGATCAATTGCAAGGGTATGTAAGTAGAATTATGGATGATGTAAATAACTTATTCTTTATGTGAGATTGAGTGAGATAAATATATCCCCATCTGATAAAATTTATAATATAGATTAATATGATAAGTTTGTAAAAATCATGTTAAGCAAGATAACGATTTCAATTTGAAAATAAATTAGATATAGAAGTTTCCTTCATGGTAAGATGCAAATTAACTCACAAATGATGATTAAATAATGTGTATAAAGATGATAGGGTAGAGTAATGTGCATTTCTACAAATGATAAGGTTAGGATTCAATATAATGATTTTTTGTTTATGAAAGAATTCGAAAGAGATACACAAAGTGGTGATCTCAAAACTTGAAATTAAGTGCGTCTTAAAAGTTTTCTTCAAGGAAAGATATAATTTTGACGTGTCTAAAGATATTAGGATGACAATATAAGCTTCTTAGAAACTATCTTGTGATGATCTAGTATAATGATTCCTTGCATATGCATGAATATAATATAGTGTAGATGATTCATTCTACCCAGGCCATATAGTGTAGATAGAAATTGTAATATGCATCTAAACCATTTTGATTTTCATAGCATGAATAGGCTATTAGCACAATGGTCAAATCATGTTATGGTTTCACTTCATTGAAACTTAATACTATCACTTAACATGATTAATAGGATCTTTAAATTCATTCCAAAGTTTCTTAATTTAGTTTTTAGCCTTAATATTGTTAAGAAAGCAACAGTGCAGAAATGCCTTCCTAATGCCAATTTACAAGGGAAATAATAAAGAGTTCAAATCTACTTCAAAATATTGCTTGATAAACAAAAGAAACAAGAACTTAGAAAATGTCATGCACATAAGATAAACACAGGAGACCAAATTTACATGGGAAACCCTTTCGGGAAAAAACCCACCTTCAAAAAACCTGAGTGTCTTCTTTGTATTACAGTAACCAATGTTACCTACAAACAATAATGTATTTTTGCACAGGCTCAGATTGTGTTACAATCAACCTGAATTTACACCACTTTGAAACTCTACTATTCCAGCCTTTAGCCACATCATTCCTAACGAATCCCGCAGACATTTATACACTCTGTGATTCATTATAGAATTCGGTATAGCAACTTCTGCTGCATGAAACAGTTACTAGCAGCCTTGGCACTCCTCCAGTTGACGGTCTCTTCAGCACCGGGTCACTCCCTTCGGCATCGGTTCACTCCGTTCGGCCTTGGGTCACTCCCTTCACCTCAAAGACTCCCTTCAGCATCAAGTCACTCCCTTCAACCTCAGACAATCCCTTCCACCTTAGGTCACTCCCTTTTCCTCAGAGACTCCCTTCGGGTCATTCCCTTCACCTCGGAGACTCCCTTTGACATCGAAAGTGACACTGTACTAAAGTATAGTACTCATACTGTGGAATCCGTACTTGTACTCCACCTTCATTGGACATGCAGCATCACCGTACTCCACATATTACGAGCATGCCATACTCTGCAAGCTTTCACCATACACATTTGTCCCAAACTACCCGTACGGTGTTTCACTATACGGTGCCTCAAACTACCTGTAGGTGTTTCACTGTATGGTGAACAACCACCGTACTCATCATTCTCAACAATCTCCCACTTGACAAGGTACGTACTAATATTACAGAGTTACTTAATATGACCATGTCCGTCATTTGAACTTAACATTTTTCATTTTGATACCTCCAGGTATACAATCATGAATTCAAAATCAATAACATATACAACATGTAACATATAGTTTCAAGCCTCAAATCACTATCTACGACATATACACTAAGAAGCTCCCACTACATAGACAATGTCTGCCTGATATGAATCCATTAAACAACATCATGTAGAAGTACAAAAAAAAACTTGTAGCATCAAGAACATCAACAATACATCAACCATGTACCATGTCCTTCTACATACACCTCTAGATGCCTGTCAGACTTCCTGCTGAAACCATCAACCATTTCAACAAACACATCTCTAATCACAAGAGAAAACATCACCACCGTCTCTAAGCATCCATGAGAACCTGTCATTGGTCAATCCATGTCGAATCCAATTGCAATATAGCCATATCCCAAAGTATCCAAAAAGTGATCTATATACTCAATACAAATAAATCAAACCTAGATCAATGCCAAAGTTCCAATCACGACCTCAGGAACATAAACATGACAACATGATCTAAAACATCTCAACCAAAGAGATAACATGCTCCATATTAATATACCATAACATGTTAAATAAAAACATAGTCTACACCTTTATCAAAAAACCCTGTAGAGTCCTCAAGATGTCAACATCTTCAATCACACGAAGATAAACATCTCAAAACAATACTTCAACAAATGTGAAAAGATCCTTCTGCAACATTAGAATCTCATACCTTCAATATCTACAATGCTAGTGGAGATCATTCACTACGTCACTACCAACAACTCCCACTAAACCATGGTGTTGGGTTACACATGGCATCATGAAAAACTTCTCCCACACATCATTTCCAACAACTCCCATAGTACGGTTGTGTCAAGTCATACATGGCATCGTGACAAACATCTTCCACATGAAGATCAAATTAATCTAACAAGTCATCATCAGATGACCGATTAGCCAAAGCAGCACTGCTAACATCTTCATCATCACTCCGAGAAGACTCAGAACCAGAAGAACTCTTCATTTTCTTCTTCTTCTTCTTCTTCTTCTTCTTCTCTTTGCAATTCTTTCAGATATGACCAGCCTGCCTGCAGTTCCAACACTTCACTTTGGACTTCTTTCCACAATATTTAGACTTCATGTCCTTCTATCTTTTGTCCTTTGATTTGTCTCGAATGACAAGAGCCTCTTTAGCCACCTCAGAATATTTCCTCTGCATCTTTTCTGAAAGAAGTGCAACAAGTACTTCATCCATTTTAAATTGGGTGGTAGTACTTCCGATGGCCATCACAAGATGATCACATGAATCAGGCAATGAGTACAACAACAACATGCAACACTCTTCTTCACTGACAACCACACCAATAGATGTTAGTTGTGCAATCACCATATTGAACGCGTTTAGATGATCTGCCACAACCGTTCCTCTATCCATCTTCTAAGAGTACAACTTCTTTCTCAGGAAGAGCTTGTTTACCAAGGATTTTCCTTGATAAATATCTCCCAACTTCTTCTACAAAGAACATGTAGATTTCTCTTCATGGACATTCAACAAAATATAATCTGCAAGGCTCAACCTTTTCAGTCCTCTAGCCTTTCTATCCGCTAGATCCCAATCTTCTTGCTTCATGCCTGAAGGCTTTATACCAGACACAACGATCCATAGATCTCAATCAACTAGCATATCTTAAACTTTAAGCTTCCACAACTCAAAGTTTGTCCCATTGAAATTTTTCAATGTCTATTCTCTTGGATATACCTGCCATCTCAATTTCCAGATGAACACTTTGCAAAACCCCATTGGAAATAAATTGACACAACGACCAACCCTACCCAACAAGGATAACAAAAAACTAGTTTGGCTCTGATACCACTTGTTAAGAAAACAATGGTGCAGAAAACGTCTTCCTAATGCCAATTTATAAGGGAAATAATAAAGAGTTCGAATCTACTTCAGAATATTGAGATAAACAAAAGAAAAAGAACATAGAAAATATCATGCACACAAGATAAACACAGGAGACCAAATTTATGTGGGAAACCCTTTCAGGAAAAAACGCACCACTGAAATATTCTTTGTATTATAGTAACCAATGTTACATACAAACAATAATGTATTTTTGCACAGGCTTAGATTGTGTTACAATCAACCTGACTTTACACCACTTTGACACTCTACTATTCCAGCCTTTTAGCCACATCATTTCTAATGAATCCCGCAGACATTTATGCACTATGTGATTCGTTATAGAATTCTGTATAATAACTGTCGCTCCATGAAATGGTTACTAGCAGCCTTGGCACTCCTCTAGTTGATGGTCCCTTCAACATCAAGTCACTCCCTTCGTTATCGGTTCACTTCCTTCGGCCTCGGGTCACTCCCTTCACCTTGGAGACTCTATTCGTCATCAAGTCACTCCCTTTGGCCTTGGACACTCCCTTCACCTCAGAGACTCGCTTCGCCTCGGAGACTCCCTCCAGCATCAGAACTGACGCAAGTATAGTATTCATACTGTAGAATATGTACTTGTACTATCACCGTACTCCACATAGTATTCGTGTCGTATTCTGCACAGTTTCACCATACACATTTGTCTCAAACTACTCATACAACGTTTCACTGTACGGTGCCTCAAACTACCTATAGGTGTTTCACCCTACGGTGAACAACCACCGTACTCGTCATTCTCAACAAATATTGGGCTCAAGACTTTGCGTAGTATAGCGTAGACTTAGCTGCATGGAAACATTGCTTCTATATATTATAACCATTCCAGTTGGTACATTGAAGCATCAAGATTATGAAAAATTCAATAATTCATGAATTATTGACCCCTGATTTTCTAATCGAATTGATTTGATCTCTAGTTCGTAATCTTATAATTCTAATTGGGTTAGAGGATATCATGCAATTGTTGTGGCTTTAGATTCGTGAAGGCTTCTCTCGTCAAGATAACCATAGAAATCTAGGCTATACTATAACGCATTTCCTTATTCCATAGCTCTTTCTGAACATCAATGGTAGTCAACAGTAGGATGAAATCCTTATTATAAAGCTATGAGATACCGTTACTATGAACTACCGAATAACGATGCTCACTTTAAGGATTTTTTTTTTTGATATTTAGATATTACTCCTTACTTCATAATTATGTTTAAAAGATCGTATTTGGGTTATCATTATCTGCTCTGAAAATAGATGGAAAATGGAGTCTAGTTTAAGAATGCAAAATATCTGAACTATTTTCAAACTCTTTATTAGAGAACAATCAATTAGGTTCAATTTAAATCGTATAGGAAAGCTAAGCACTTGTGACTGACTTTTTTTCCTTTGGATATAATGAAACAAGAAATGATGCAAGAACTAGGTAAAAGGAAAAGGATGCAAAATTGACAATACAACATGAAGGGACAAATACAAAATTATAAATTAGAAAGTAAGCTCAAATATGTAAGGGCCCGTTTGGTGCATGACATTAACTTATCCAGAATAGGCCTATTCCAGAATAAGGGCCTTGTCTCGAATTAATTAATTCTAAAAATGAAAGCTGGAATAAGCTATTCTCTGTTTGGATCCCATATTGTAAAATTGGAATAAGGATTATTTTTTTATTTTTTTAATTAATTTGAATATGTATTTTTAACTTGTGTACATATATACACATACACATACACACACATATATACACATACATATACTTATTTAAAAACATGACAAACTTGATTTTTGTCCAGATAATAGTTGTGACATGCTCTCTTTCAAGGGTTCATGTGTTAGTTTATTTTCTTAGAATAATATACTTGAATTCATATTCGAGTATTTATGCACAATGTATATTTTTTTATATGAATAGTGCTCTTTCTATTAATTTATAATATAAAGTACATATTCACAAAAAAAGATGGGGAAAAAACATGGGCACAAGAGAAAGCCACCTCAGGCGACCAAAGCAGTGCCAGCTGAGGGGGGAGGATCCTGATCATCTTTTTGGACCCAAGTGTCAGGGCTAGGGGATGGATCCGGAAGGGACCGCCCATCTTCATTCTCTTTTTTATTCTCTTCGTCTTCCCTCCTCGAGGGTGAAATTGTAAGGACTAGGTGAGGAAACTTGGAAGAAGTAGGTCATGAAGTGTCACCTCCAGTATCTGCCAGCCAGAGCTACCAGATGTGCATGGAATAGGAAGAGGCATGAGCCAACCAGCAACAGAGCCATGGCACAGAGGAAAAGCCAAGTGCACCAGGTATCACCACCTCGGGAAGGAGAACAATGTATTATTGTATATTTACGCTGAGAGGCGTCTTATAGTGGCAGCAGAATTAGGGTGTACATAAAAAATAAACCCTTAAGTTTCCATACGTTACACCATATTAAATGCCACCATTTAAAAAGCCACTGTCCTTTTAAAATGCCACTTCAAACGCCACTGTCTATTTCAAACGCCATTTGTTGTCATTCCATTTTGTTTGCTGGCAACCATTCACTCCCCAGCCGTTACAAATCAGCGTAACTCTTGAATCTTGGCAACCATTCACTCCCTAGTCATTACAAATCAGCATAATGTTTCAAATATTATATAATGTGGAGGGCATTGATGAAATCAACTTCATACTGGCAACTTCCTGGTTCAGAAGAAATTCACGGGCATTGGTATTTGAATAAGTAAGGCAATGCGTTTTGAATTTTTTTTATTATCTGATCCCTGTTTTCCTTCATGATTCATCTTTTAAATGAATCTATGTCTTCCTTTCTTGATCTCTTTATCTGATCCCTGCACTACCTATTTCATGGTTTGCATTGAATAAAAGCTGATATATGAACATTCTATATGAGCTTTGAAGAAATTGAATCGTTCTAGGTTTCCATATTACCAGCCCCATGATCCCATAGTTCATCCTATATGTCTTAGCTTTGGGTTCCCAGAGGCAGGTATCAGAAAGCAATTGGTTACCCTTACAGTTCAAAGGAAATTTTTTTTGGGTCTAGGGTCCTTTGTCTTCTATTTATTTCTAAGCTTATGCATCTTCAGTCTAAATATGTAGTCTAACTTTTCAAGCTAAAGAAACAACTAACTATCTCAGATTTTCAAAGACAATGTAAAACACAAAATATTTACAAATCATTTTGGGCCCGTTTGGTTGGGGAATAGGAAAATGAAACAAATCATGGTTATCTATAGCCTGGTTATGCAAACCCTGGTTTTCATTTTTTGGGACTGTTTGGTTGCCCTCGAATATGGATTTGTAAATCCACATTCTCTGTTTGGTTGTCAAACTGAAAATAGGAATTGGAATTTGTGAAATTCTCATTCTCTGTTTGGTTGGACATTTTCGAATTGGGATTGGAATGTAGATCTCC
>MU225014.1:385660-421154 GCA_018584345.1 Thuja plicata | reverse complement strand
AAAGAAATAAAGTTGATTTCCCTGTTTCTTATATCAATGGACTTTATTAATAAACTTACCCAACAAATAATTGAAATCTAAGAAGATTTCTAAAACGTTTTGAGATACAGCCTGTTGGCAATGGATTAGATTTTATTCTTGTAATCTGGTTTTAAATCTTTAAAAAATTAAGGAACGATTTTTGGAAAGATTTTTTTTTTAAATTAAATATTTCAACTTTCTATTAGTGTTGGAGTTGTTTTACAGTGACAAGAGATGAAGTGTAATGGTCTCGTTGTCTCATTGTGCTAACGAAAAGTATTTATTTATCTTTTATCTTGCATTGGAGAGTCATTTATAATCCTTAATTTTTGATTTATTTTCTTTTTAAGTTGCTAATCTATTCACTCTAATGTCTTGATGAAAGATCAAAATTTTAATTAATTAAAATAATTTCAAGCTTGACCTAATGCAACAATCTCAATCATATTACTTTAGTGTATTAGATGTATTTAGCATTCTAATAGTTTGATTTAATTATTTCAAAGAATAGACTTACACATTGCCTAACATTTAAATGAGAACTTTTTAAAGAGTTGTTATAAAATTAAAAGTCTGATTTTTACTAATTAATATAAGATGAAATATTTAAATAATATCTCATGATTAATAATATATTATGTATATAAAAAATATAATAACAATAGATTTTTTAAAGATTTGTGATAGAAAGAGTTGTTATAAAATTAGAAAGTCTGATTTTTACTAATTAATTTAAGGTGAAATATTTAAATAATATCTAATCATTAATAATATATTATGTGCATAAAAATATAATAACAATAGAAACTTCCATTTAAAAAAAAATTATAATAGAAATGACTCTTATGAAATTAGGTCTGATTTTTAGTAATTAATTTAAGATGAAACGTTTGAAAAAAAGTAAATTATTCAATTATAAATAATTTTAAATTTTTGAGGTTGATTATTTGAAAATCTATAATAGAAACTTATCTTCATAATTTTTTTTTATAAAGAAAGTCTTTTGAAAAAACATAATAAAATAAAAGCTTAATTTTTTAAGGATTTATAATATAAACATTTGCTTTAAAATTAGAAAGAGTAGTTATGTATTTCATTTTGAGAGTACTTACAATAAATTGTATACCTCTTAGATGACATAATGTAGGATTTATTTAAAATTGAAAACACATTATATGGCTTTTATGATTGGTCAAGAAAATATAAAAAAATAAGCAAAAAAAGTTATGTTGCACAATTTTGTGAGATAGATAAAGCGTTGATTGAATCGATAAAGCATTTATTGATTCGAGGAAAATAATAGACATGTATGTGAAGGAAATAAAGTAGAATAAAATTTTAAGAAGCAAGCATGAATTGAAGGAAAACATACAAAAATATAAACTAAAGAAACGCATATTTCCCCATATAGTTGTAGAACAAAAAATACAAATTACATAAATGCATACATGAGGTGGATAGGGTTCTCAATTATAGTCTATTTTTTTTAATGTAGTAGACACATTGAAATTAGCATATTAGTTCCTTGCTTTGATTTATTAATTAGGTATCTACCTAAAACATTAACATTAATTGAATACCTATGATTTCAATCATGATATAAACCCTAAAATAAATCATAACCATAAACCCTAAACCCTAATCATAAGTTCATAGCCAAACTATAGATTACCCTAACTTAACAATGACATAAACCTAAACCCTAATCTTACTGAAACCTAACAATGAGATAAACTTAAAACCACAACCCTAATCTGCTTGTAACTCTAATCCTAACCTTATCCCTAACCGTAACCTTAAGTATAACCACAATCATTAACATAATACTACTTCTAACTAAAAAATATACACCCTAATACTACTTTGATTGTGACCTTGACCCCTAACCCTAATCCTACACCCCTTACCATAAACCTAACTGTAAACCTATCCCTAACCATTAAGATGATACTAATCCTACCCCTCACCCTACACCATATTCCTTACTGTAAAAATCACCCTACCCCTAACCTTAACTCTAACCCTAACCCAAACACATAATCGTACATCCTAACTATAAAAAACACAGCAACCCTAACTATAACCCTAACCCTAAGCTAAATTTTAACATTAATTGTAACCTAAATTATAACCGTAATCCTAAATTAAATTATAACCCTATCCCTAACCATAACTCTAACCATTAAAATAATACTAATCCTACCCCTCACCCTACACACTAACCCTAACCCTAACCCTAATTATAATCCTTACCCTAACCCTGGCCATTTCTCTAACCTTTAAGATGATACAAATCCTACCCCTCACCATACACCCTATTCGTAAATTGTACATCATAACCCTAACCATAACCATAATTATAACCTTATCCCTAATCCTAACCCTAACCCTATTTATAACCCTAAACCCAACCCTAATTGTAAAAAACACCCTAACCCTATCGCTAACCCTAACCCTAACTCTAACCTAAATGTAAGTCTAACTCTAATCCAAACCCTAATCCAAACCCATAACCATACATTAAAATGTTTAAAATTCACCCTAACACTAACTCTGACCCTTACCTAACCCTAACCCTAAAAAAACTCTAACCCTAGCCCTAATCCTAACCCTAATTGTAATCCTAACCCTAACATTAACCCTAACCCTAACCCCAACCCTAATATTAACACTAATTCTAACCCTAACCATAACGCCAACTCTAACCCTAACCCTAACTATAACTGTAACTATAACCCTAACCCTAACTATAAGTGTAACCCTAACCCTAACCCTAATAAATCTAACTATAACTCTAAATGTAACCCTAACCCTAACCCTAACCCTAATCCTAATAACTCTAACTGTAACTCTAATTGTAACCCTAACCCTAACCTTAACTATAAAAATCATCCTAACCCTAACCCTAACCCTAACCTTGATCATAAAAATCACCCTTACCCTAACCCTAACCCTAATTATAAAAAGAACCCTACTCCTAATCCTAACCCTAACCCTAATTGTAACCCTAAACCTAACCCTAACTATAAAAAACACCCTAACCTTATCCCTAACCCTAACCTTTACTGTAACCCTAAATGTAAGTTTAACGTTAATCCAAACCCTAATCCAAACCCATAATTGTACATTAAAATGGTTAAAATTCACCCTAACACTAACCCTGACCCTAACCTACCCTTATCCTAAAAATAATTGTAATGCTAACCCTAATTATAATCCTAACACTAACCCTCACCCTAACCCCAACCCTAATGCTAGCACTAAGTTAAACCCTAACCATAACACTAACTCTAACCTTAACCCTAACTATAACTGTAACTCTAACCCTAACTCTAACCCTAACCCTAACTATAACTGTAACCCTAATCCTAATAAATCTAACTCTAACTCTAACTGTAACCCTAACCCTATCCCTATCCCTAACTCTAACTATAATCCTAACTCTAACCCTAAGCCTAAACCTAACCCTAACCCTAACTCTAACTATAATCCTAACTCTAACCTAACCCTAACCTTAATTATAAATATAACCCTAATCCTAACCTTAACTCTAACTATAACCCTAACCCTAACACCAACCCCAACCTCAACCCTAACTCTAACCTTAACCCTAACCTTAACCCTAACCCTAACCCAAACTCTGACCCTAACTCTAACCCTAACCGTTAGCCTAACTGTAATTGTAACCTTAATCCAAACCCATAACTATACATTGCAACCCTAACCCTAACTCTAACCTTACCCCTAACCCTAACCCTAATCCTAATTATAACCCCAATCCTAAACCTAACCCTAACCCTAACCCTAACCCTAACCCTAACCCTAACCCTAACCTTACCCCTAACCCTAATCCTAACTATAACCCTAATCCTAAACCTAACCCTAAACCTAACCCTAACTCTAACCCTAAGTCTAACCTTAATTATAAAAATCACCCTAACCCTAACCCTAATTGTAAAAATAACTCTATCCCTAATCCTAACTCTAACCCTAATTATAACCCTAAACCTAACCCTAACTATAAAATACACCCTAACCCTATCTGTAGCCCTAACTCTAATGCTAACCCTAACCCTAACCCTAACCATAACCATAACCCTAACCCTAACCCTAACCATAACCCTAACCCTATCCCTAACTCTAATGCTAACCCTAGCCCTAACACTAACCCTAACCCTAACCCTAACCCTAGCCCTAACACTAACCCTAACCCTAATTCTAACCTTACCCTTAACCCTAACCCTAACCCTAATCCTAACTATAACCCTAACCCTAAACCTAACCCTAACCCTAACTATAACCTTACTGACCCTAACCCTAACCCTAATCCTAACTATAACCCTAACCCTAACCCTAACCCTAATTCTACCATAATCATTAATCATAAAATGTCTTCCATGTTGTGCGACGACTGGGACGACTGCTACTAGCTTATATATACCTATATATATAATATGTCGAGAGTAATGCTTCTCGAGGTGCCTATTTTAATCTACCCTAATCCACATGAAAAATAGGCGCACTCGAGAAGGATTACTCTCAACGTATTATATATATAGGTATATATAAGCTAGTTAATGTTTGTTTTATTTTAGGTGGGATGGATGGTATATGTAGAGTAATAGAGAATCATAAGTTTCTACTTTAAACTTACCAATACCATAAAATTTCATTAAAAAAAACCTTATTGATTATTAATATTTGCTTAATAGATATCAGATTTATATGGCATTATATTCATGACTATCCTGCAGTATGAAATCCATAAACAGATTGAGATTGTAAATGCATTCTTTCCTTCTCTAATATGTTCAATTGCTCTTCAAAAGAATATGCCCAACTTCTATCGTACTTCACGCCTGCAACCAGATAATATTTTTTTGGAGCTCTTATATAAAAACTATACCAAATAATAATATAATAAGAGTATTCCCTGACAAACGAGAGTTAAGAATAATAATAATAACTCAGAAGTATCACTGCAATCTGCCAGTTGTATGTGGGTTTGACAGGCGAAAGAGGCGGAGGAATAATGCAAGTGCAGAAAAATTTGACTTTTTTACAAGTACTGAAAACTAACAATATCAGTCTATTTTGACCAGCTGCCACATCGAATTCTATTTAGAAAAGATCAAACATGTCCGGGCTGATAAGGGAGTAGGAAATAGGAAATGGACCAAAAAAAATAAAAAAAATCTGTTGTGTTTTTGGTTTTTTGAAATTTTTGCATGGAGAATAGTTGGGCATTAGGGCAGGAATGAAGATTAAAATAGTGGATAATGGGGCCAAACAAAAATACATTATTGAGGTGAGGTGTTGGGGCATTTCAATAATGTCTGATATTTTTAAAAGTATTGTACTAATAATTGTGATTTTAAAATTGTTTTATAGTTTAGTAAAAGGCTCAAGTTCCAGTGATTTTATATTTATATTTCACTATTTTTTAAAATTACAAAACATGGTCCAAAGGGTTTAGTTTAGTTGGTTGAAGCAATGAGTTCTCATTGTAGAGACCTTGGTTCAAATCTCAAAAGGGACTTCTTTGTGGAATTCTAAGTTGACTCTTGGTCTCCCATTAGTTGTATTTGTCTCATTATAAAAAGTTTATGCAATAAAGTTTTTGCATCACACTCAATGGTGAACAATTTCTAAAACCTTGGCAATTGTAGGACAGGTTGAGTAGCCACTTGTTTCTTCAACAAATCAAAGGCTTTGTCTTCTAAGGTCCATCTAAACTTAGTTTTGGCCCCACCCTTAATAGTATCCATCAATGGTGCACATATCCCACTGAAATTCCTAATAAACTTCCTATAAAAATGTGCAAGGCCATGAAAGCTCCTTACCTCAGTGGTTGTGGTAGCTGGAGGCCAGTTTAGGATAGTAGAAACCTTGTCTTGGTCCATCTTCAAAGACCCCTTGGACACTACAAATCCCATATACACTAGTTCTTGTTTAAAGAACTCACACTTTTCAAGGTTGATAGCCAATTTCTCTTCATGCAACCTCTTCAATATTGCTTCTACATGTCTGATATGCTCCTCTCTTGTCTTGTTAAATATCAGTATATCATCAAGATATACCACTACAAACCTCCTTGTGAAGTCCTTGAGCACCTCATTCATGAGCCTCATGAATGTGCTCGAAGCATTAGAGAGGCCAAATGGCATAACAAGCCATTCATATAACCCATATGTGGTCTTGAATTCCATTTTCCATTCATCACCTTCCTTCACCCTAATTTGGTGATACCCACTCTTCAAGTCCAACTTGGTAAAGTACATTGCCTCTCCAAGGCAATCCATGAGATCCTCTATCCTAGGTATAGGGAACCTATACCTTATTATGATCCTGTTTATAGCCCTTGAGTCTGTGCATAGTCTCCATTTTCCTCCCTTCTTGGATGCCAACACAACCGGGACTGCACAAGGGTTAATACTCTTCTTGATCAAGTCTTGATCCAAGAGTTCCTGCACTTGTCTAGCTACCTCCAAGTTCTGATTGGGAGTAAGCTTGTAGGCTACCTTATTGGGCAGAGATGCCCCTGGCACAAAGTCTATTTAGTGACTTATTAGCCTCTTAGGTGGTAGGGTTGCAGGAGTGCCATCACTCACTATGTCCTTGTACTTCTCAAGAAATTCTTGCACCTCTGGTGGTAATAGCTCCTTCATTGGTTTTTCATCTTCCTTGGGTCTTAGCACAATGGTATACCCCTCACTCTCATCACCCTTGATATCTTTCACAAGCTGATTCCCACTACACCAAATCACATTAGGAGTCTTTGGCTGTGGTTCTTCATCTTTTAGTAAAGACTGAATCTTGAAAGTCTTCCCTCCTTTCTTGAAGGTGATGTAATTCTCCTTCCCATCATATACTACCCCATTATCAAATTGCCAAGCCCTTCCTAGTAGCAAATGGAAAGCATCCATTGGTAGGATGTCACAAAGTAGTCTATCCTTGTGCCCTGCAATTGAAAACTCAACCCATGTTTTCTCATTTACCAAAACACTTTGGCCTTTGTTGAGCCATGTCACTTTATAGGGATTCACATGGGGTATCTTGGCTAGCTTGAGTTTGACTACTGCCTCCTTTGAGATGATATTATCTGAGGATCCAGAGTCCACATTCACTTTACAAACCTTACCAAGAATTTTGCATCTTATTCTAAACAAGGCCCTCCTATGTTTGGGCTCATCCTTGATTGGTTGTCTGATCAATACTCTCCTAAACATCAAGTTCTCTCCCATCTCTGAATCTAGATGGTCAATCTTAGGTGCTTTGACACTTGAAGTGTCCTCATGAGCATATGCTACCCTTTTGTCACTGTTTGCTACAAAAGGTTTGTGAGGACATCTATAGGCTGGATGGCCTAATTGCCCACAGTAATAACACTTCATGGTTGCAAAGTAAGAACTACTCCTACCTCCTCTTCCTTTGTTAGGACCACCATGATTACCCTTGCCTCTGTTATAGCCTCCTCTTGAACTACTTTAAGTTTGCTTCTCTGTCAACTTGTTCTCTCCTTGTGACATTTTCTCACTACCTCTGCCTTGGTAGCCTCCTCTTTGACCCCATTGGTCTCTTCCTCTACCTCTGTTATTCTTGAAAGTAGATTCACCCTTCTTCTTGTTCTTCTCCTCCACTCTTATGGCCAACTGATGACTCTTTTGTATTGTAGTTGGAGTCCATAGGCTAATCTCCTCTTGGATGTTCCACTTCAATCCACCCAAGTATCTAGCCACTTTGATTGACTCCTCTTCTTGCAATTTTGACCTTAGACACAATCTTTGGAACTCCTTGGTGTATGAGGCCACATCTAGGTCTTTTTGTTTCAATTTTTGTCTCTTTCTATGGAGTTGGATTTCATAATCATCTAGCAGATAATTCTCCTTCAACTTGGTCACCATGGTATTCCAATTTGCTATTGGTTGCTTCCCCATTCTTACCCTCTCATCCTGAAGGTATTACCACCAGGTCAAAGCTGACCATCTGAGTCTAGACTTGGCCACCTTAAGCTTTTGGGCTTCAGTCACACCCTCACATTCGAAATGGTTCTCCATTCCCTCTATCCAATCCATTATTGCTTCAATATCCATCTTTCCACTAAACAAGGGGATTCCTTCCAATGCTTTGCCACCCAATGCTTTGATGGCCTTCAAGAATGGCTCTTCATTCAAGACAGGGTTAGGTTCCAGAATGATGTCTTCCTCAACAACCTTCTTGCTCCTATCACTGCTTTTCACCCCTTCTCTACTTCTAGTTGCTTCATTAGCAACTTCCTCTAGCCTTAACTTCATGCCTTCTAAGGCTGCTTCAAGGAGTCAGTTCCTCTCCTTTTGCTTATCAACTTCCTTAGCTAATTTTTCATTTGTCACCATCTTTGACTCTCCTACTGATTTTCCAGTAGCTCCTGACATGCACTAACTTCCCAAGTTTCTCAACTTTCTCTGATACCACTATGATGTAACACTAATCTTGCTTCTCCCTAGCTTCCTCTAGGGTCTCCTAGGCCACTCTATTGACCTACTAAGGTTCTTTAACTAACCCTATCCTCCTTAGGATTCTTCTCACAAGATCCTAATCCTTTCAACTAGTGAACACCAACAATGTAGAACCAAAACTCACCATGCTCCTTCCTAGGCTTCAATGGGCCTTTCTTGCTTCATCTGCAAAAACCGATCCAAATGGATCCCAAACTCTTCCACGTGGAAAGGTAGTCTTCAAGATTTTTAATTGGACTAATTCCAATGTCCACAAAAATCTTTGGGATTGAAACCCTCAATGAGTTCCAAATTCCAAGTCAATTACACCCAAAAGAGGGCTACTAGCATTAGGCCTAGTTAGGCTCCTTTTTTGCAATAACTTGTAAAAAATATTAAAAAGTCAGAAAAATAACACCATATCTTGATACCCTTTTTCAAGAACCTAAGGTTTTTCTAGGTCTTGGCTTCTAGAGGTGTCCATACAGTACCTCCTACAAACATGCCTGAAATTCAGGGTTTTAGGTCCTTTTCACAGTCTGCACAAGAAATTGATTTTCTTGGCTTAAAAAACAACTCACCCAAACTTCTCCTCTGAGTTAGGGTGCCTTCACTCAACACACTACCTTCCCACAATGCTTTATTGAAGAAATGAATGCTTTCAATCCCTCCAAATTGTAAGGAAACTTAGGTGCGGAAACAACTTCCTACACTAATCTCTATAGGAAAGTATTGTGCAAATTATTTTAAATCCTTACAATTTCAGATTCGTTAACTAATTTAACAATGATATTGCAGCCACATACCATGCATACAGAAAATAGAGAATGACACAATGATTTACCCTGGGGAAAACTTTCGGTAAAAAACCCTAGCACTCCAAAACCTGCACAATGTATTATCTTCAACACAACGGTTACAACATACTTGCAAAGCAAGTTCTTTCAGGAGACAATTGACACTCTAAGACAAATCCAGTAGCACCAAATCATACCAACAATACAAAATTTTTGTATCCTTTCCTATAACCCTAAAAAACACTCATATCATGCGCTTTCCTTTTTAGGGCAACTTCCAAGGATAGCTGTATTAGGGTTTTACCATTCTCCGAGAAAATAGGAACCCTAAAAAATTTGAACCCCACAGTTGGGAACAAAGGAGGAAGAGTGTAAATTACTCAACTTTATCAGTTGCCACATGTCTTGCATGTCTTCACCTGTCATTGAAATCTCCTAGAAATAGCTCTTACGTGTCATAGGAATCCATCATAACCGTTTCAGCCATGATCTCCTTACACACAATTCAAGATGCCGACACATCAAGTGGAGTGACACATCAACATGCCAACTAGACATGTACACTCACACTTAATTACATTATTTGCAAGAAAATTTATTTTACAAAAGAAATAATAAGAATAGGAATTATCCAAGGTTGAGACACCTTATTCCTAACACAAACTGCTCTGCAACTGCTGGTGATCCCTAGCCATGCATCCCTGGCTTGCCTAGGGCATCACATTATAAATAGCTGTCATACTTTTTTGGGCCCCTCCTTCACTATACATAATGTACATGGAGTCACCTTCCATAATCCAAGAGCCCGTGCAAGTGCCACGGTGGAAAATGGATCTATGACCCCATTTGCATTTAGTGCTCAATTCAAACTAGCGATAGGACAGAAACTAAAAGATTTTACTAAAGAAACTAAAAATATTCAAATTAACAAACTACCACCACACAGAGTCTTAGAACAATCTACATTACCAAAAAAATGCTTACATTAGTAGATTCAATCCATTACAATATCATATCCTCACAAAACACAAAAACTGTAACTGTTCTTCAATAACGCAGTCCGTACACACTCTGACATAAACTTGCCAACACTTGCAAATGATCAAGGATAGCCTCTTATAGTTGACCAAGGCACTAAAACAATGGTTTCAGATAGTTAAGTAAATAATTCCTTTGAAGTTGCATTCTTGCAACAAATGTTGTCAATGTTGTCAATGACAACATTGACAACTTTTGCAACTTTTTGGATATGCTATCCAAACTTGGTCAAAAGGTGTCTAATCTTTCCCAAATCCCTAATTATGGTGTATAAACATGAAGTAGGACCTTTAGTCCTTTGCTTGGCCACATTTGGCACTAAAATCATAAAACACCCTAATAGAACTAGATTGGACTCAAAGGTCACTAAGGACCTAAATAGACATCCTCTCACTTCACACTAGGACTTTTAGTCCCTTTATTAACCTAGTGGTTTGGCTAGGACCACTACAAGCCAAAACATCAAAAGAAGCCCTAGGTTACATTGCACACTTAGCCTACCTAGGTGCTCCTGCACCATCTGTCCAGACATGTATTCAATAATTGAACTCCATTTTTTTATATCTTAACTTGTTGATAATAGGTGCCTTCAATAACAACTGAACCAATTGGATATTTTTGTCCATTACCATCAACAATTTCTTGTGGAAATTTGCATTTTTTTATGGTGCATCTGAGTAGATAATAATCTACACCTTCTATATTCTTGGGATCTGCAACCATAACAAAATTATCACCTACAAATGTAAAAATGAATCGTGCATTTAAATTAATGATAAAACTTTAAGTTTGGACTACTAAAATTTGAACATCACTCAAGTAAATTTAATAAATTATATATAAATTGTAAATAAAAAAACATATATGTGTACATCTATGTCAGCACGCACCTGTAACAACTAGATTAGAAACACGTTCATAATCAACTGAATATATATGATCATGGATGTCTATGTCATTGTCATCATCTTCATAAGGAGACATTCTGATTAACTCTTTCTGATCCCATTATGAAACATATCCATTTGTAATATTAACACATTGACTCATTGTGTTGTTGTTAAAAAAATCTTCACAAAAGCATGATTTATCTCTTCGTTGAATCAATGGAGGCTTGTGTTGTCTTGTAGTCATCACTTGATGTAAACTTATAATACCAACAATTGATTGACAAGTGTAGGGATTGGATCGATAGATATCTAGACAAATTACAAATTTTAAATAAATTAGTCAAATCTCAGTTCAATTATGAAAAATGTGAAATGCATGTACATGCTATATATAGACTGAACTTGAACACATGTGACCTATAATTTAATTTTTAGAATTTCAGTTTGAAAAATGAAAGTTTTAAATACCTAGCACTTCCCAAAAGTAACATTTTTTGTATTTTTTTTTGTCTCGAGTAGCGAAATGATTTCGACACCATGCAACAATTTTCTTTGCATTCTGTATCATGTTACCTAGATATATAACAATTTAATATAATTAGTTTATTTCTATAAAATTAAGATTAAAGAACATGTACATACTATACTACAAATAAGTTAAATATAAAATGTATGTACCTTGAATTTCATGTTGTCAGAGTGCATGCTTCACACATGCTCCCGCTCCATCATGCTCTCCTTTTCTATGTCCTCTTTCAAAGAAGTTCTAAAGAAACTTAATATTGTGTCTAGCATGTTGCATTGTTAACCAATTAAAGGCTTTTGCAGACAGCTTAAATTGACCTGCAATTTAAAGTTATAGACATGTACACACACATGCACATTTAAATTTTATATATATATATAAAATTTATCTAATAGAATTGAAAGACTAAAAGAAAATAATGTACTTACCCACACACCCATCAGACCAAATCCAGTGTTGTGAAGTATTTATCCCACGATTCACAAGATTGTCAAAAAACATGCCAAAACAATGAGCCACGTATCTCCTATCAGAACCCTATCATTGATGATATATAAATGAGCCTCCTTGATGGTAATGTGTTCATTTTGATCTATACTTTCCATCTCATCCAAGTTGAATTGTGCATGTCTATAGGTCACATGCACAAATGTTGCAACTTGCTCAGAATGATAATATTGACTTTGGAGCTCTGATTAAGGGGAAAATGTATAGTTCTCTGCAAAATCTACAACTGAAATAATACAACCAGGTGGGAAACAATTTTTGGAATCACGAAACTGTTTATCTTGCCATCGTGCACCATGAAAATGTTGGATATGTGAATAAATCATAGATTGAAATCTATCCATGAAATAAAGGTACGATAATTAACTCTCCTTCAATGCATTTTTTTTATTCTTGTCCTGTCTTGGTTTGGTATCTCTTATATTCAAATCTCTTCCACTAGACTGGTGTCGTAACATCAATATTATCAAATTTTAAAGGAAAATTCTATAAATTTCCACAATCATTACATTTATTTTTTATACACTAGTTATTGAATTCATCCGAGTCATATGATTTATCACATAGAATGGACTTCACAAATTTTGTTGTACTTCTAGGAACCATATCTAGATTAAGTACTTCCATAACATTTTAATATGATTGCAAGTATAAGTGAAACTCATGATGATTTTGACAACAACATATTTCACGAACCTTATTTATGTGTACAAAGAAAGGGCGCAACATCTCAAATATTCTCTAACCTATTTTCACATCTGAAAATTCTTGTTTGAATGCTTCAAACAGTTCAATTTGTGTTGTATCAAAAAAATGTTTTGGACGTGTGAAATCTTCATACCTGTATCTTCATCTTTCATCTGTATAGTGTCCCTTCTATTGGGAGAAACACAAGAGTGGCTCGTCCAAAATTCAATGACCCATCTTCTTACATCTTCAGAAATTCTATCTTTTCGAGGAACTCTACAAATTTGTACCCAATTATTTTCGATGTCAATATCCAACATATTTCTATTCCTAATATATCTATGAACAGTTCTTAGAGATACCTTGAGTAAATCAGAAATTGCTTGAACTATATTTCTGTGTCAATCTCTTACTGGAAATCAAATAATCAACACTCTTCAAGCAACATTTGAATTAGGTCTTCCATATATCCTGTTAACAACGTTCAATGCATCTTGTAAATTTTTTATTATTATTTCTTTTACTTGACCTCTTGCACTTTTCCTATTATCAACACCCAAAAAATCCAAAACCAGAGTCATTTCTCTTTTCCTATGTATCTTTGCAAACAATTGTGCCTTTCCCATCAAATTTTTATCCTCAAAATATTCCTTCCACATGTTTTTGAGATGCAATTTAATAGTGCTTTCAGGTACCAGGTGCTCTGGTGCAATTTGACTGATAAGCGATTCCTCATTCATCTCCATCAAATTTTGCATTGTAGGATAAATATGTATACCTTGACTACTACCAATATCCTCCCCTAGCTGAGTTGCACCTTCTTCAACATTGATAGGTTCTTCAACATCGACCAGTTGCTCTTCGATAAGTTTCGTATGACCTTTCATTTTTTTATCCCTTTTACGATCATATATATATGTGTGTGTGTGTAAAGAATTTTTTTTCTTTAATCCTTCTTGACTAAAAAAATTACCTTCACACTCTTTTGGAAACAAAATGCCTTTGTAGCTTTCACGAAAAAATGCCTCCTAGCTAAAGAAACCCCTTATATTCTTAAATAATGAATGAAATTTGCAACTGTATAATTTATTAAAAAAAAACTTATATATATATATATATATATATATATATACCCTTCTCTTTGAAAGGGTGGGTCGCCCATGCGACTGCTATCAGGGGCTGACTCCTAAGGGGACTCGACCTAGTAGGACTTGGCCGATTCTGACTAGGTCAATTTTGACTGGGATGAGTCAGACTCGGCTGATTCTGCCTAGGTGGCATGCCATGTTGGCAGCCAAACCCCCCAAAACATAAGAAAACCAGAAGTTTGCACTTCTACTATTTGATTCTTTACTGAAAATAGAAAATGTCAACAAAGTAAAAGTACCATTTTCTAGATCTTTGAACTATGATTTTGGACATATCAATTTTATATTGTTTTAATTACAAAATGTTGAACAAATTTTCTAAAAATTACATGTAGGTATATTAAGTTTTGAGAATTCGTTGATTCAGAAAATATTAAAAAATGCTAAATCAATTCATAAATTTTTTAAAATCATATAAAACACTAGAGAAGAGAGTCCTCTTCAAAAATATGTAATTTATTAGGTTTTTGGTATAGTTTTGATAGGGGAAAAGTGGCGGGAGACAAAAACTCTTGATTTCAGGTAAGTTCGACTTTGAATACTTATAATGGGCAAACTATAGATCGAAAACACTTTTTTTAGCACTAGATATACATGTCATCTAAAGCATATTTTGAAGTTGGAGGAAAAAAAAATGTTCTACTTATAATGATTTGGCTGGAAGTAAACCCTTTGATTTGCAGTATTTTTCAGGAAATAAAAAATAGACCTAAAAAATTCAAAAAACATATATTAATTTTTGTTTAATTTTTTTTTAAAAAATTATAGGCATAGAATTCATCCTATTTCACACATTTCATCAGTTTACATCATCTTCAAATTCTTAATAAAAAATGTGACTTTTATGCCCTTGAAGTTTTACAGTTTTGGTGTTGTTAACCTTTTCCTTTGTAAAAGGGTGACAACTAATTGTGCTTTTACCTTGAAGAAAAATTTGATCTCACTCATTCTTGTGGATTAGATAGATGACTGTCCTAATAGGACAATGACATACAACATTACAGAGTTATTAGAAGTAATTCTTGAATTGGACAAGAGTGTGATTGATGGTAAGTTGAATTATGTTGTCAAGACTAATGTTTGTGTGTTGATAGAGCATGAGATGAAGGAGTCATGAAGATATAGTATAAGGGTATGAAGGTAAAAAATAGTTGAACAATTTTTGATTCTTGTATTAGAAATGAGTTGTGTATGTGACCTTGAATAAGTGAATGGGGTGATGTTGTAACTTGTTGATTGAGCACTTGTGATATCTTAAAGAGGATTTCTTGAGTCTTTGAGAATGAGCCCATCTCAAGGCATATCAAATGGATGAGAAAGTGGAGCTAACCATGTGGATGTCAAGGTGGTTTATATGAGAAAAAAATCAAATTTTCGACAAAATATAGTTGCTAAAACATGGCTTATTATTAAACCACTCCAAAATGAGTGTAAGGAGAAAGCAATCAAATAATAAATGGTTTCTATAGAGTGTACTAACTTATACCTACCAATCCATGAGAAGAATCGTCAACTTGATTTTATTTAGATTGTGCAGGATCCTAGCCAAAGGGGGTTTAGGTTCAGGTGAATACGAAATTCATTTATGCAATGTTATCTTACATCTTATATGAAGGTCAATCATAATCAGATTTACATAAGTCACATGATACATATGCTAAAGATTACATAGTAGACAATAAAAAATTAGAGGTAGGGAAAAGTAACTTATTTACTGATTAGAATCAAGTACATACAACTAAATACAACATGACATGGCAGTAATGAATAACCCACCCTTGATGAGCGATATATGGCACTTTTTCAATGTAGAAAGGGGAAGTTGTTATAGGTCAATCCTTATCAGTTGGGTCCAATGCAACCTCATGAGATAGTTGATATTGTTTTAAGGCTATGATAAGGACTATACACATGTATGTGGTAGGACAAAGCATCTATAATCCCTTGGAAATGATTTTTTAGGTAGAAACTGTATGATATCATCTTTCTATTTTGAAGCCTCTTTATCCAAAGGGTATCAATGGCCTTTCTCTCTTCACTGAAATTAGGTGTGCAGAAGTTGGTTTGCATCATTTGGGTATACCACTCAATTTCTATAACCAATCGAGGAAAATCAACCTTCTGTGCCCCTCATTCAATTGAAGAGAAATGACATTGATCCCCTTTCAATAAAGAGGCTTAATGACAGATAGACAGTATCCTACTATTTCATTCTGAAAAGCATTTCCAAGGGAGAAAGAAAAACCAATGATTAGTAGTCGACAATGGAAAGAAAGAGAAACAATGATACAAAACCATAGTTACAAATATAGTAAAAGAGTGCTATTACAATGTAGGACAATAATCTCAAAGGAGATATAATGAAGCCACCATTTTTGAAAGAAGTGATATTTGAAACCATTCATTGTGTCAATAAAAAGAGGGAAAATCACAACATCATAATGTATAAGGACATAAAGTTTATTATCTAGATAATTTTTTGTAATGATGATGAAGTCATCATGAGTAAGAGGCCAACGAGCTTGATTAAGAACAAGCAAATACCCTTGACATGATGATAAAAAAGTGAAAGGTATGGTGCACAGACACCCAAGAACATTGATGCCTCCATAGAAATGTTCAAAGTATGTTTTTATTAGTATCAACAGAGGTTTCATGGACCATATATAGTTTTTTGTAATCAAAATATGTGAGGGGACACACTTTTGTGCTTGTGACACAAAGTTGTCAAGGTTGTCATATGGTTCAAAAGTTGTCAATCAGTTCCAAAAGGGTTTTATTCATGTAATAAGGTCAAATAGAACATTACATATTAGTCTGAGTTTTTTTGAGAGCCAATAAGGTCAAATTTTAGGTTATATTTCAATTATTGCCAAAAACTGTCAAAAGTTGTCATATTGACAAAAAATGTTATCAACATGAAAGTGCAAAATTACAAAATTGTTAAGAGTTCTGAGTCTAGTGGCTAGGGAGGTTAGTATAATATATGGAGATGTTGAGAGAGGTTTATAATACCTTATGAGGTTGAAACATGGGGGTAGAGGTCAATTTTGTAATTTTTTGATAAGAAAGTGTAATAAAAGACACAATTGTACCCATTTTTGCAGCACTGTGACTATAAGAGTCAAATGAAATGATGATAAATATGATTTAAAAATACTCAATAGATGAAAGATGGTGGTAAATGTTTTTATCTTTCATTTGATCCTGTTTTCATTAATTTTCATGCTATATTTTGGGATAAATGGCAACTTTATTGTAGACTAGGTGTAACCCTGACTAGGGTAAATAGTGAGCATTTGAAATTGTGTTTCCCTAACTTTGTATGGTGGAAAAATCTAATATTTGGTCAAATTAAGTATTTTCATTTATAATTGAATATTGAAGAGTGGTAGATTTAATGGATGTAGTTTTCTACAGTTTCCATGATGTTATAGGTCTGTGTTTTATGTTGATGACCGTGAATGGCATGAACAGTGGAGATTTTTATGCATTTGGATATTAAATATTTAACCATTAAGAGTGGGTTTAAGTAAGGATTTTAAAATGTTCTTGGGACCCCAAACCATGCTTGGTTTGTTCAAACAATGAAGTTTGAATTATTTTTGCACACTACACTTTTATATGACAGAATGAGGATTAATGGTTAATGGTGGAGTCATTGAATCTATTTTTCAATGGAAGTATCTACGATAAGTTGGAATTCTTGAAAACATTGTAAGTGAAATTTTTAATCATGTGGTTGCAAGTGAGTTATGGATATTAACTAAAAGTAACTTCCTAATTATGAACTATACTATTCATTACAACACATCTTTGCATGGAATAAAACTATTTTCAATGTGTAACACTTCTCTAAAGTATTTCTTTGTCACTATGTCTTTTGATCTTTAGTTATATGATATTTTTTAACTATAAATCTCCAGATTTTTTTTGTACAATCAGCTCATTATAAAGGCATACAATCAATTCATAGTTAAACTTTAGTAAGCATAAGTCATTTCCTAGATCTACTCACCTTCTTGGAAGTCTAGGTCCTAGTTGCAAGCCCTTCTTGTGAGGATGGAGAAAGAGAAAGCTCCAAGAGATTAATGAGACATAGATAAGAAGATATTCATGTATATTAAATTTTTCCTCAATAGTCTCTTTCATCATCCTTGATTTTAAGTCAAATTTTGGTGTAGGGGCACCTATGCCTAATGATCAAACATGGTTAATTCAAGATTGTAATCCATCTTGGAATTGTGATAGGGTCATATGTAGTAATATTAATTCATGAGTATGCAAATATTTTCCATTCACACATATTACTTTGGCACATTTGATATACATGGTAGCTTAATTGTGTATTTTACATCTACCTTTAGCCTCACTTATTGGGTTTTATTATCTTCATTGAATAAGAAACATTGTTTATTGTGTGAATATGTAGTAGACAAGTCTTGATATGTTTACGTGGCTTGAG
Organism: Thuja plicata; assembly: GCA_018584345.1. Classification (NCBI taxonomy): domain Eukaryota; kingdom Viridiplantae; phylum Streptophyta; class Pinopsida; order Cupressales; family Cupressaceae; genus Thuja; species Thuja plicata. Next base: position 402,598 of record MU225014.1, on the reverse strand, counting down.
CAAAAAGTATCTCATAATGTTTTTGAAAGATTGAATTTAAATCCTTTTTTGTTACAAAACATGTTGACACAGAAAGTAATTTTTATATCATTTATAATTTAATAGTTTTATTCAATACAAAATACAAGTCAATAAATGTAAAACTGGCTCGAAAATTGGTAGTAGTGTGCCTATGTAGCTTAGGAGGCTAAAGTTGAGGAAGAATAATTAGATTCCTGAGACCTTTTAGTTGAATTTTGAGACATTTTCAGTTGATGAGGTCTTCAGAGAAATAACTTCACAGAAGAGCCTATGAAGTGGTTTCCAAACTTGTGGTTGAGGTGAAATATTGGCCAGATCATGTAATTTTAAAGTATATTGTATGATTGTAAGATAATGTTTTAGGAATGCTTTTTATGACACCAGTTGTTGTTGATTAAACATCAACAACAATGAAACAATGTGGATTGAGTATCTTATAGGCCATTTATTCTGGTGGAGGTACAAATTTGTCTAATAGGAATCATTTTTTCAAAACACCCAACTAATTGCATTGACTAGACTAGAACATACGATTTTACTTACTTGTAACTGATTCATTTTTACATACGTGCAACTGCATTAATTTAGACAAACATGTAGAAAAATGAGAAATATCACACGCAACTCCAATTCTAGCTAAGACATAGTAATGCCTTATGCTAATCAAGTAGATAATCTTACCTCCAATTCAAAAGAAATGCTAAACTACATAAAGTCATCTTTAGTTTAGTTGATACATTACCAAACTCTGATTAAAAGACATATCTATGTTATTTTTTTTTTGCAAAGTGTCCTGAAGGGGTGCAATGGGATAGTGATGGACCATGATCAGGAAGAGATAGGATAGACATTTACTCTTGGTCAATTGGGTGCAAAAGATCCTGCAGATCGAGGGGTAAGAGTTTGGGCTTTAGAGGACATTTTGGCTAATATGAACCTAGCTCTGGATATTGTCATTGTTTCATATTTATAGGCATAACTTAACTTCCTCTTATCATACTTAAAAGGAAATAATTATGTTATGAGGTTTAGTATACATAATTGTAGAGCAACAAATATATTGAGTAGTATGTGTAGAGGGGGAAAATAGAGATCTCTTTAGATAGGGTTTTGAACAATGGAGATTTGCACATAAAAGATACCCTATGTCTCTATTAGCCACTTACATTTAATTGTAATGATAAGGAATGTAAATATGGAAATGATTGCAAATAATAATGAAATAATCATACATACCTCACAATATAGCAGGTTTGGAAAAGTCTATTTTCTGATGTCTGTGTTGAGTTTTGGGGAATTCTGCAACCGAATCTAGAACAGAAACGCAGAGACAGACAAAACCCATAAATATTTTCCTTTTCTAAGTCAGGTCAACCTTGAATTTTTTAGCGGGGTGCAATCATACCCCAAAATTTTTGACCTTGACCTGTACAGCTCCGATGGAAATTATGTTCGCGGATCCTGAAAGTTGGCCGAAAAGGGTATCCAAATCTTCTCTGCAACTCCTGAAACAGTGACTATAGATATATGAAAATAGTGTTTTGGGGTGGCTATATAGGGTTTTACATTAGTCAAACCCCCATTTTGGTGGTTTCCACCTCCACGAATAGCTGGATGTAATAGAAAATGTGTGTGTGTTGCTCTTAGGAAGAGCTTTGAATGTGCAATGCCAAGATCTAATCTTCTAGACTGAAACCCTAGCATGAATTGAAATGAGAGAGAAATGCATAGATTTGAATATGATAAAGAAAGAATACCAAGCCCCCAAGGCTAAAGTACTCCTACCAAACTCACAATCCGTAGTTGCTACCCCATGATTGTATCATTTGAATGCTTGAATGTTGAAAGTAATAGATTAATGAAGAAGGAAGGATTTGAAGAACTCTTTCTTGCTCCAATGAAGATCCACAATAGTTTGTCCACAAATTTGATTGCTTGTATCAAAACATCATCATATCTTGTCCTCCTATATCATCCTCTTGCATTCTTGCATCATCCTCATGTCATGATATCATAATGTTGTCATCGCATCATCTCATGATTTCGTTTCATTCAGAATGAAGGCAAAAGAGAGTGCTTATATAGAGATCTCAAGGTAAGCCTCCTATGGAAATGAAAGGGCGCATAATTCAAATTTCACCTCAAATCAAGGTCCAATTACAATCACCAACCAAGGAGGTGATGTATTAATTTAAAATTTCAGAGAAAACACTTCCACATCCGGATTCGGGGACCTATTTTTAAGTTTAGGACCCGGATATAATCCAAATTTGAAAGCGGGAACCAAAACCTGATAGAGGTCAAGGTTGATCTCGACCCTGACTTGAGGTTTCAAGCTGGTCACCTTGAAGGATCAGTGAGGTTCCCAGGTTAGCTGGGGACCTAGGAAGATGAGAAAACATAACAGAATGCTAGGAAGAAGGCACATGGGCCTAGAAGAGGTGTAATGAAGGCTAGGAGGACCAATACATAGGTCCTACCTAAAAAATAGAGCCATGAAGAAGGGAATCAAGGAGAATCCTTAGAATTCTAACCCTAATTCCAGGTGTAGATGCATCCTAAATGCATTAAAAGAGGGTGCTAAACCTACTAAAATGGAAGTGCTTCCATTTTAAGATGATACAATATGATACATAATACATTGTTCTATCTGTAGCCGTGAGAATAATTCACAACATTATTGAAGTGGTTGAAGACCTTGAGTGGGATGATGGCAAGCTAGCTTTGTCCATAACTGTACACAACATTGGAGTAGGAAAAACCAACTTGGCAAATGAAGTGTTTGCATCTTTAAATTTGTAGAGATGGAAATATTCAAAGGTCACTCTCATACAAAACTTTGGAATTAATTCCTAGCAGAGAAGAAATCCAATCTCATATGTTAAGAGACTTACTGGTATAAAAGATGAAATCAATTATGGAGGATGTTATTTTTATATTCATGGACAACATCTTAAACATAGAGCATTTGGAAAGGCTTCTGCCTAAGTTGATTGATGGTCCAAAAAAGAAAGTGGGAATTGTTGTAATAATAATAAAATGTTATGTATTCTTCTGTAATAATAATAATAATAATAATAATAATAATAATAATAATAATAATAATAATAATAATAATAATAATAATAATAATAATAATAATAATAAAGTGTGAATTTAATATGTTCTGTATTCTTCTTTATCTTCAAACTTTACTTTTTTAAAATTTCCTAATCGATGATGAGTCTCATCCTCTTGAATTTACTGAGTTTTTCACACATTGTATAGTCATGGCCATACATGACAATAGGTTCCCTCCTAGTCATTGTCAACGACAAGCTTAAAATGATAGATATTGTACCAACTAGTAGTTAAGAAATTATTTAAAATAAATAAATGAATATATGCAATGGTGATACAATTTGCTCACAACAGTGCTATCCTTATCAATACTAAAGTTTTGACTAGTGACTTTCAAGATTAGTTATTTTCATGCTTGCTAACTGTAGTAAGGGTGATTTATAAACAACAACACAAGTAGAAAACCCTAGACAAAATAACGAAGCCAAAACACACACAAAGCAAAAAAACCCTAGGAATGAAAACTAAAGAATAAGCAAAAGCTAACCTTGAAATATATGGAAAAGAGGTCAACTTATGCGATTTGAAAGCTACAAAAGGTCAAATAATGACCGAATCCAACAACTGGAATGTGCAAATGAGTGGTGAAATGGGGAGAAAAGTGATCACTTGGGGGACGCCGGAGTTCGTAGGGAAGAGATTCAAAGAAACAATCACATAATAAGAAAATAAATGCATTGACCTCCTTTCTAACTTGCACAAAAATCAAGTTCCTTCACAACTCTGAAATTCTCCCAACGTCTTCCCCCGCCAGAAAATATCACTCCATTGTGCGGCCAATTCCTAATTTATTCGTGACTAATTTGTTCGCAACTAAGTTCCTTGTATAGTATTAGGATTATTAGGATTAGTATTAGGATTATGGCTAGTATTATTAATCATGGTTATTGTTAATCATGGTTAGTATTAATCATAATCAGTATTAATTATTATTAATTATGGTTATTATTAATCATGCTTAGTGTTAATCATGGTTAGTATTAGGATTATTAATCATGATTATTATTGATCATGGTTAAAGTATTAATCATAGTTTATAGTATTAATCATGGTTATTCTTAATTATGGTTAGTATGAACCCAATTCTAACCCAATATATGGTGTAAACATAAACCCTTGTCCTAACCCTAACCCTTAGCTCTAACTCTAATCAATTCCCTAGCCTTAGCCATAATTTAAACCATGATATAAACCCTAAACTGTAAACCTAATCTTAAATCCTAATCCCAATCCTAAATCATAAGCCCTAAACCTTATAAAAATCCTAACACTATCTATAATTTCAATCATGATATAAATCCTATACCTAACCATAATAATATTCCTCAGCTCTAAACCATGATCTTAACCCTAAATCCTATCCTCTCATCCTAATCCTAAATCCCAATCTTACCCTAATCCTAAATAATAAAATGCAAAATCCATATCCTCACCCTAATTGTATATGTTAAATCTTAGTCCCAAATGCTATTGCTAAATCATGGATCATGAAAACATAGTTGAAGATAACTTATTGTATATTGGCGCTACTTGTACTTAAATTTCTCTTAAATGAAACTTGTGAATTATAAAAATAAATTAGACATTCCATGCCTTTATATACGACTCACAATGTATTCTTGTATTTAGATCAACTTCCAATGTGGTTATATACAAAAATCAAGACCGTATTTGAAAATGGGAAAGATGACACTAATTTGGGCTCAAATTTCAAGGAGTTGTGATGGTCACATGAGCTAGGCACCATGGACCTTACATGTGACCTAAATAGGCACCATGGACCTATTTAGGCACCATATACATATTTAGACACCATGGACCTATTTAGGCACTTTGAACCTATCAAAATTGGACCTCCAAAAGGTGGCAAAGAGTATCAGGGTTTGTCATGCTAAATCAGGTCCTAATCTGAGTGACAATAGTAGGGTGTGACAAGACCCAAATAGGATTGAAATGAAATAGGATAAGACACACTAAGCAAGGGCCCATAAATTATTATTAAATTGTGAAGGGGTTACAATTTATGACACTATATCTTTGCATGTTATTACAATAGGAATTCATGTGAGTAATAATTCACATAATAATAGAATAAACCATTTAAGATATCTCATAGGAGGTTTTATATATGTTGTTATTATTGCCCAAAGAATGCTTTACAAAATTATTAAATTAATGTTAATCAAGGAAACATATTATAAAAATAACAAACATTTGAACTATCTTAGAGAAATCTAAAATTAATTTGAAATTATTATTGAAAGATAACCATAAGAGAAATAATTAATGCTAAATCTTAGTCCCAAATGCTATTGCTAAATCATGGATCATGAAAACATAGTTGAATATAGTTTATTGTAGATTGGTGCTATTTGTACTCAAAATTTCTCTTGAATGAAACTTGCGAATTGTAAAAATGAATTAGGCATGATGCCTTTATATACGGCTCTTAATGTATTCTTACATTTAGGTCAACTTTCAATGTGGTGATATACAAAAATCAAGACCGTATTTGAAAATGGGAAAGATGACACTAATTTGGGCTCAAATTTCAAGGAATTTTGATGGTCATATGAACTAGGCACCATGGACCTTACATGTGACCTAAATAGGCACCATGGACCTATTCAAGCAGTATATATATATTTAGACACCGTGGACCTATTTAGGCACTTTGAACCTATCAAAATTGGACCTCCAAAAGGTGGCAAAGAGTGTCAGGGTTTGTGATGCTAAATTAGGTCCTAATTTGAGTGACAATAGTAGGGTGTGACATGGCCCAAATAGGCTTGAAATGACATAGGAGAAGACACACTAAGCAAGGGTCCATAAATGATTATTAAATTGTGAAGGGGTTACAATTTATGACACTATAGCTTTGCATGTTATTACAATAGGAATTAATGTGAGTAATAATTCACATAATAATAGAATAAACCATTTAAGATATCTCATAGGAGGTTTTATACATGTTGTTATTATTGCCCAAAGAATGCCTTACAAAATTATTAAATGAATGTTATTGAAGGAAACATATTATAATAATAACAAACATTTGAACTATCTTAGAGCATTCTAAAAGTAATTTGAGATTATTATTAAAAGATAACCATAAGATAAATATAATAAATAAATTATCCATCCTTGATTAGGACCATATATAAATATTCTTTGACAAGCATTCTTTAAATTTTTTACATGTCATGATAGATAATAAATGAGATTGGTGATAAAATATTGGTAGTAAATAATTGAATTTTATTGTCAGTTAAGGGAGATAAGATAGAGGACGAGAGCCCAATAAAGGTATTTCTAAGGTTATGAACTATTTTAAAAACCATTGAAACTAAAGAGTATCTTGAGTGTAGGTATGAAAAACCATATTTTTTAATAATGATCCAAGTATTTGTTCATTAGCAACTTATAACATACCAGTATAAGATATCAATACATTATTATGCATGATTAAAAAAAAAAATATTCTGGGTTATGGTTGACTTACTTTTATGATTTGTGCTCAAAATATTGTGTTCTCTCTTGAATATATGTGACTATACTATAATCTTTATCATTTTAAGAATTATTGTGATTGAATGGGTTTCCCAATCTCTTAAAAGTTATTATTAATGAATATGGAAAGATGATGCTTTCGTACACTTATATGGGCTTTTGTAAGCTCCTATATACTTATTTAAAAACATGACAATTTCTTTTTGTCCAGATAATAGTTGTGACATGCTCTCTTTCAAGGGTTCATGTGTTAAGTTTATTTTCTTAGAATAATATACTTGAATTCATATTCTAGTATTTATGCACAGTGTATATTTTTTTATGAATAGTGCCTTTTCTATTAATTTATAATATAAAGTACATATTCACAAAAAAAGGATGGGGGATCACCCCGCAAGAGTTCACACGGTGGAAATAGTTACAAATATCATCAACTATTCATAAAAAAAAATATGGACATATTCCATAGAAAGCCACCTCGGGCAACCAAACAAGTGCCAGCGGAGGGGGGAGGATCCGGAAGGGACCACCCATCTTCATTCTCTTTCTCATTCTCTTCGTCTTCTCTTTTGGAGGGTGAAATTGCAAGGGCTAGGCGAGGAAACTTAGAAGAAGTAGGTCATGAACTGTCACCTCCAACATCTGTCCAGCCAGAGCCACCAGGTGTCGATGGAACAGGAGGAGCCACGGGCCAACCAACAACAGAGCCATGGCACGGAGGAGAAACCAAGCGGTGCCGCCACGCATCACCACCTCCGTTACGAGCGAGGAGTCGAAGAGCAATATATTATTGTATATTTAATGTTTGTTTTATTTGAGGTCGGATGGATGTTGTATATGGAGTAATAGAGAATCATAAGTTTCTATTTTAAACTTACCCATACGATAAAATTTCATTAAAAAAAAACCTTATTGATTATTAATATATGCTTAATAGATATCAGATTTATATGGCATTATATTCATAACTATTCTGCAATATGAAATCAATAAACAGATTGAGATTGTAAATGCATTCTTTCCTTCTCTAATATGTTCAATTGCTCTTGAAAAGAATAGTTTTTTTGGAGCTCTTATATAAAAACTATACCAAATAATAAAATAATAAGAGTATTCCCTGACAAACGAGAGTTAAGAATAATAATAATAACTCAGAAGTATCACTGCAATCTGCCAGTCGTATGTGGGTTTGACAGGCGAAAGAGGCGGAGGAATAATGCAAGTGCAGAAAACTATGACTTTTTTACAAGTACTGAAAACTATCCAATATCAGTCTATTTTGACCAGTCACATCGAATTCTGTTTAGAAAAGATCAAACAACTCCCGGCTGATAACGGAGTAGGAAATCTCTATACTAAATGGACCCAAAAAATCTGTTGTGTTTTTGGTTTTTTTTAATTTGGTCAAGGATCCATTTTGCATGAAGAATAGCTGAGCATTAGGGCAGGAATGAAGATTAAAAAGTGGATAATAGGGCCAAACAAAAATACATTATTGAGGTGAGCTGTTGGGGGCATTTCAATAATGTCTGATATTTTTAAAAGTATTGTACTAATAGTTGTGATTTTAAAATTGTTTTGTAGTTTAGCAAAAGATCCAAGTTCCAGTGATTTTATATTTATATTTAACTATTTTTTAAAATTACAAAATATGGTCCAAAGGCTTTATTTTAGTTGGTTGAAGCAATGAGTTTTCATTGTAGAGACCTTGGTTCAAATCCCCAAAGGGACTTCTTTGTGGAATTCTAAGTTGTGACTCTTGATCTCCCATTAGTTATATTTGTCTCATTATAAAAAGTTTATGCAATAAAAACCATTGACTAAATCCACTATCTAAATATAAAAAATTTAGTTTTTTCAAAATACAAAAAGGGAATGGAGACTACTCATAGCGTTGTAGAACCCTGGTTGTGGTTGAGGATCCTGCTCCTAGTGTCAGACCAACTTCATTGTTGTGTCCATGAAATCTCCTTGTTTCACCTGGCCATCGAAGAGAATATTCTTCTACTACCAGTTAGGGGCCATGCTTCAATGTCTCCTAGCTTTCCATAATTTTCATTAAACCATTCTTCAATTTCACCATCCTGGCTTCCCCTTCTTCCTAAATGACCAACTTCTCTGCCCTCAGATAGTCACGAATCCATGAGGGTCCTTCGTTTCTTCTTAGTTTATATAACTTCATGAGGAAGTCAATATTCTCTCTAATGCCAAACCACCTTGCTTTAAAGGGTCACATATCCTCAATGGTTAAAAATGAGAAATCTTAGAGGGGTTTTTCCATTTCTAATAGTCGAAGTTGTAGTATTTAGGATGCAGAATAGTCAAATTGTTGTCAATATTTAATATTTCTCAATACCCTGTTTAAATTCTCCAAGAATTCCTTCTCAAAGAATTTTCAACAAAGCTTTCCATCATCTTCTTATCCATACCTACATGCAATAGGGTGGCCAAGAAAACAATAGGGATATTTGTGATTTTCTCTTAGAAATTCATCTCCTAAAATCCCCGGACTGATCGAACTATAATTTATAAGGATTTTTCAATACCTCCCGCATTTGCTGTTCTGTAATAATCCCAAGGAATGTCATTTGCCTCTTGGGATGTTTAACCTTGAGTAGAATAGGGGATTCCATGATAAATACTAAGGATATTCTGCCAATCTCAATCCTTGATTGGAAAGGTCCTCTTGGCTTGACCACTATCAATTAGACTGGCCTTAATCTCCCATTTTGGCGATAGCTATCACTTTCTCTAAATACAATTTATATTTTATATGCTAACACATGCCACTAGCTCTTGTTTCTAAATTTGGCGAAACCATCTACCACATCAAGGTTTTTTATTTTTTATTTTAAATTCCCCCTAGAAAATTGAATTTGAGAACAAATTTTGAAGAGCTGCTACATATTTTGCTTAACCTGTCTTTTATGCCAACTCTTGTTCTAGCAAGGCTATCTACTCTACTTACATTAATGAAAATGCCTCTATTCTGCATGGCTAACACTCCAATACTTCTTCATGAATTAATGAGAAAAGATTAGTCCTTGACACCAACTGATCTTCTCATCTATTTTTAATAACTTCATATCTCTAAATATTTATTCATTATCAACTAAATATTTGGATATTTTAACTAAATTCAAATCCTCAATAGAAACAGTTATGAAATTTTAAACATGGTAGTCGTTGTTTTCTTCCTTTCTGAAAAATTTAACCATTCTACAAAAGACAAGAGTGAGTACTAACATCAACGACTGCTACCATTATTATTTGCTAATGTCTGAATTCAAGATATGCTACCACATGAAGCTAATCTTCAAATATCTTGATTTCGTCATGATATTGAAATACAATCTTCAAACACCCTGATCTTTGAAAGCTAAGAAGGAGCTTGCTATCATTCTGTTATATTTCTCAAATCCCAATGCCCACTCTCCTCCCTCTCAGTATAGGTCTTAATCAAGAGACTTCAAATTGTTAGATATATGTCTTTGGATTGCCCCATAATATTCAATTTTAATGTTTTATTGCTCACTTATTCTAATTCATTTCATGCACTCTATCTGATGATAAATCATATGTTTCAATATCCCAATTCAAGTCCTCTTTCTGTAATCAGAATATTCTTCCTATTTATTCCATCTGCTCCTAGATTTGTCAATTGAGCCACTATTCTATTTGCCTCTCTATAAATATGATTAAAAATAACCAATTCAAAAAACTTGAAAATATCCAAAGTTCTTCCCAATAATGATTTTAATCTCCAATTTATTGTTTCTCCATTCCTAAGGGCACTGGTAGTGAAATTCGAGTCTCCTTCTATTTCCAATTTATTTATTCCCATTTCTATGCAGATTAGAAGCCCTTCTATTAAAGCTTTGATTTCTACAATGTTGTTTGTGTCCTCTAAAGATTTATACAATTTAGCTACTATATTACCATATGAAGAATGGATTACACAACCTACTCCTAAAGCCCCCAGATTACCTCGAGAGTCTCCATAAAAATTAGATTTAGGCCAACCTTCTTTGGGGGGACACTACACACATTTCTTGCTCTATTAAGTCTACTTTCATCTCCTTTGCTTCCAAAAAAAGGATAGTATTTTCAAACCAAATCATCTGTCTATGATCTTGTCATCCCAACTAGTGTATTTTTTATTCTTTTGACTATACATTATTATTCTATTGTTTACCACCTATACAATAGCTACTTCTATTTTGTTCATAAAAGGTTCCAATAACATTTTTCCCCTTGAAAGATTGTTCTATTCCTGTCCTTCCAAATATCCCAAATCAGCAATAAAGGTGAAGAGATACATAGATTACTCTATAGGCTTGAAGCGTATAATCTTGGCCACCCTTGGAACATCCTCAATATATCATTGGGGGAAAATTGTGATCCATCCCAATTTGGCGCATAACCATTTCCAACATTTTTGTACAAAGGGACATTTTGTATAAAGGAACATTTTTGTACAATGGGACATTTTAAAAGAATGTGATCAATAGTTTCTTCATTTTCTTCACATAATGCGCATATGAATGGTCTTGAAAAATCCATTCTCCATCCCTAAATGAAATTACTCTATCATTAAAAATATTTTTAGATGATCAACTAAATCTTGGTGGGGAATCGAGAGATCTTCAAACCTTTTCCATTTCAAACCAATCACATGATCATTATAATTGAATTACACATAATCTCTAAAATTCTATCCCTAATTATTTTCACATATTTCTTTGATGATATTTGAATTCATCAATCTATCTATAATCAGATACCATCCCACGAATCACTCCAAAAGAGAGCTCTTTTTTTGTTTGACACATTCCAAGAAATGTGATTGGTTATTATCTTTCTACGTTTAAGGATGAATTTCCATACTCTAGATCCTTTAGGGGGATTATAGGTTTTAAAGAAGCCATCTCAGGACATTTCTATTAAATATTCTCTTTTCAAAATCTTTTCCCATTTCAAATGAGGACTTTTGTATCTTTTGGTCTACAAATCTTATCCCAGGCAATCAGATTAAAATTGTTTTTTTCATCTATTTCCTACTAATAAGTATCACATTTTCTTAACCATTTTTGAGTTGGCTTTAGAAGAAAAAGATAGATAGGACCTCAGATAAATTGGTAGGGCAGATAACACTGATTTCAGCATAGCAATTCTTTCAGCCCATGAAAGCCATTTTGTTTTTCATGAATCTATTTTCCTATCCGTTTTCTCTCATATTGGATCCCAAAATTTTGTAATTCATATTCCCTTGTCTAAAGGAAAACCTAAATAAGAGAAATGAATTTTACCAGGCTTGAAGCCCATTAGAGACAAAATATGCTTCTCAATTATCAGGTCGACATTAAAAAAATATTTTTGATATTGATTGGTTTATTATTTGGCTTGAGGAAATTAAATAATGTGTAAGGATATTGTTAATCTTCCTTTCTTCTTTCATGTTTGCTTCCCCATTAAAAAATGTATCATTTGCAAACTACTGGTGGGATATAACCTTAATTGCTAAAGATATTTTTATGCATTTCAATTGTCCTATTTGTAGAGCTCTATTTAAATACCTTCTAAAGCTTCTTCCATGATAATAAAAAGGAAAGGAGATATTGGATCACCTTGTCTAATACCTCTCAAGCTTTCAAAGTAACCTCTCGGTGATCCATTGACTAGTACTAAAAATCTAGGGTTTGATATATATAGTAGAAGATTAAGTTAATCCATTCCCTAGGTATTCCAAGGGCTTCTAGGCATTTGCATAAAAATCTCCAATCTACCTTATCATAAGCCTTATTAATATCCAATTTGATTATCGTGCTCAGATCTTTGTTATTCTAAATTAAATGAATTTCTTTTTGAGAAATTATGACTCTGTCTAAGATTGATCTCCCATGCACAAAACCCATTTTTTCCTCTGATATGATGAATGGTGGAATCTTTTTTAATCTGTTTGCTAATATTTTATTCAAGATTTTATGTAAGGTATTACAGAAAGATATGGGTATGAACTCATGTAGATTCAAAGTTTTCTCTTTTTCTAGTATCAATGCTATGAAAATATTGTTATTTTCCTTTAAAATTCTTCTTGAATTCCATGCTATCTCTAAAGCCTCAACCAATTCCTCTCCAATAATATGCCAACATTTTTGAAATTTTTTTACTGAAAATCCATCTAGACTAGGAGATTTATCTGTATGAAGTTGTTTAATAGATGTTTCCACCTCTAATTTTAAAATTTCTTAGTTAACATCTTATTCATTGAATTTGAGATCAATCTTGGAATGTTTTGTAGAAAAAGGTCTTGAGATTTGAGATCTGATGCTTCCCAATTATTCAAACATTCAAAGAAGATCTAGACTGATTCATTTTCTATTTCATCTAGCTCTTCCTTATTATTACTTATCTCATCTTTAAGTTTATGAATTATGTTAAAAGACCTTTTTTTAGTGCTATTGTGATTTTTTTTAAAACAATTTGTCTCTTTTTGCAAGCCACACTTCTCTCAATTTCTGTCTCCAAAGTATTTTGTCCTTGGCTAAGAATTCTTCATTATCCATGAGAAATTATTTCTCTTTAAGATATTTATTTTGATCCATTCCTGACCTAAAGACTTTAAAGTTAAGATTTTCTAATTACTCCTCAACCTTATCCTTTGTTTTAAAAATATTAAAGAAGTGCTCTCTATTCCATTTTAATAAGTTTTTCTTTATTGATTTTAATTTTATCATAAAGCACTACAATTTCAATCCTTCAACCTATTTTCCTTCCATAATTTCTCTATTCATTAAAAAAGTGTTGATCTTGCATCTACTTTTTCTCAAATTTAAAGAGACATTTCCTAAATTTTTCCCCCCCCCAAATTTAAGCATTATTGGGAAGTGATATGATCCTGAAAAGGGTATAATAATTTTTTAAAATACAAATGGAAATGTTGTGAAGCCTCCTCTATAAAATAACTTGTCTAATATTTCTTCTATATGAATAATATCCAATCTTCTATTATTCCATGTAAAATTTCCATCTTTTATTTTATTTCCATCAATTAGTTTCTTGTTAGCCATTCCCTAAAAACATGTCAATGATATTAATCATAATTGAGTGAAATATATTTCTCAATCTAAAAAAAGAAACAAATTATGTGATGCAACATCAATGCATTAGTAAAACATGACTTAGTGCACAATTATAGGGCTCACTTTTTCTTGGTTCTTTTTGGACACTTTGATAAAAAAAAATACTTATGTGACATCATGGTTGATGATGTGGCCCTCAAACCTTAGTTATAACTAGGGAACTTGCCAAGTACTTGGTGCTATAAAAAAGTGGGATTGATTTTAAATTTTCATGTAGAATTTTGAGAAGCGCAAAGTTAGGGTAATTTGACTACTGGATCTTCTCCCCTCATAGATAATGAAGTGTAGTGTTATTAGGGAGAGGATATAGTAATTGAGCACCTTAATTTCACACTTTTGAAAATCTTATGAATAAATTTCAAATCACTCTCAATTTTTTACAATAGCTTACTTGGCAAGTTCCTTGATTATAACTAAGGTTTTGGGGCCACATGACACCAAATGTGATGCCACAATAACATACATTTTCTGAAGGTATCTGAAAAGGATCAAAAGAATGAGGCCGATAGTTGTGCACTAAGTCATGTTTTGTTGTTGTGCTAATATGTCATCACATGATTTGTTGTTGTGCTAATGTGTCATCACATGATTTATTGTTGTGCTAATGTGTCATCACATGATTTGTTGTTGTGCTAATGTGTCATCACATGATATTTTTGTTTTTACACCTAAGAAATTCATTTAATTCATTATGGGTGGTCATCATCAACACTAACAAGTTTAAAGTCACAACTATTTGTGCAATATTGTTAAAATTATTGAATACTAAATTAACAAATGCTATAACAAAATTTAGGAAGTGCTCAACTATTGGATCATTTCCCCTATTTTTTATTAATTTGTAGTTAAAGTATATCTAGCATGCTATTTTATATGATAGTAATGCGCTAGTATAAATCACACTTATTAAAAATGAAAGGATATACAATTTACATATAATTATTTATTTCTTGAACTTATCATCACACAATCATTATCAATAGTTATTATTTTGATATTGATGTTAAATATCCTCAAAGAAAATGTGTATTTAAATGTTCTTTTACTTTGTTTGTTTGATCGAAGTAAAAGATGTACTAGTATCTATATCTTAAATGCATCTATTTAAAAGACATCGAGATATCTCTCTCAAGGTGCTTATTTATTCTCAATAACAATTTTGATATCTCCATATATTTTAGATAAATGTATTTAACATATCCTTGCTAACATTATAAATTAAATAAACATAATTAAATACGATTAATTTCACTACAATATTATCTAAATTCAGTAATTTAAATAAATTCCATCTCACACAAATAAATAGAAATGATTTATGCTAGCTTATAATTTACAATTAAATATACAAAAATGTGTAGATTATAATTAAAAGATAATATATAATTAATAAAATAAAAATATTAATAATGAGTTGTATTTCAAATTTATCTTTTAAACCTTAAAAATAATTAAACAATATTATTTGGAGGTATTAAGGTAGACAAGGATAATCAAGAGTATTATGTATCACACAAAGTTATGATTATACATGAAATTTGTACAACCATGCATGAAAAAGAGCCCCCAATAAGGTAGACTACTAATGTCACAGTGTAGAGAAACATAATAGGCGAAGAGAGTGCTAAGGAACTAAAATTGCATTGAGTTCAAATAATTGAGATAAGGTGTAATATGAGTAAGATCTCTACCATGTTAATCTTGAAAAATTTATTTGAATTCAATGCACTCAGTAAGGGAATGAGAATAACTATGATAAATGAAATGTGTACCATTATTGTTTGGTTTATAATGTTTATTTAAAAGTTGTTGAAAGGTAAATTTTTTTTTTTTCATATTTAAGTTTCCTAAAGATTCTTTTGTCGAGTTTCAAAAAATCCTCAAGAGATGTAGCTTTTGTTTCTTGTGGTAGAAGAATTTATAAGGGGGTATTTTTATCATACACCTCATGAAAAGTTTTTGTATAGGGCTAAATAGATAGAGGAGAATTTATCTTTGTAGGGATATTCTTAATCCTATCATAATTATTCATATCCACTTTGTTAAGTTAGGAAGAAGTCTTCTCATCTGAATCTTCATCTTTACTCAATGTTATGTTAGGAGATAGATCATGAATAAAATTCATAACATTAACTTGGATCAAAATATGTTGATGGCTAAGATAAGATCATGGAGTATAATAAATATCTATTTAGTGATAGATTTACTAATATTAACATACTTAGCTTGTCCCTCTTGCACCAAACTACCTTTGTGAGAAGAGGATCTATTATTACCCCTCAATGTTTCATCTCCATTAGAGAGATTATTGATAGTCCAGTATTGATTCTTTCCTCATGGACAATTGATATTCTAGGAATGGTAGAAGCACAATTCATTTCAATATCATCTCTAGGATTGTCATGGGTATTATATACCAAAGGTTCACAAAATCCATACATTCTATTCATCTCCTTAACAATGTCATCATATAGAAACACATGAAACATGGATAAAAGAATTGAAAAAATATTTGTAAGTAGAAAATATCTTTGAGACCCTTATGATGCAATATGTGAGAGTACTATGAATTAATGCAAGAAACATGAAATTAAAGAATCTATTATCTAAGACATGATTTTGGTAGATATACCTAATAAGCAATGTACTCACATGTAAAATAGAGAACCAATTAAATTTTGTACATTCCATTTTGAAAGATCATATCTCAAAATAAAAATCAGAAATATGTAGGAGTAAGACACATGACGTTCGCTAAAATATAATAGTGAAAAATGGGTTCACTAGTTTATGAATTTAATTAAGGAACAAGACCTATTTTTTTGGTATATGCATGAAGATGGGGGACCAAAAAGATGCCAAAATATTTTTTGGTCCCCCAAAAGAAATAGGGCATACACACTATAGGGTGCATGCCCTATGGCTTGGATTTCCTGAGCCTAAGGCTTGGGCAATCAAAGCTATAGGGTGTACGCCCTATAGGGCGTACACACTATGTAAAGTTCCTAAATGAATAAAAACATGCAAGCCAAATGTGGCAATAAAAATCCAATAGGCCCTAACATGCCAATTTCAGCAATGGGACCATACATAAAATGTAACATTCAAGTATAAATTACATTATATATATATATATATATATATA
>MU225014.1:316969-342722 GCA_018584345.1 Thuja plicata | reverse complement strand
TACATTTTGTAATCAAACATTGTAACCTTAATAGGTACACTTTATTACTGCAGTAGTGGAGACTTTTGTGGGTGTCATCCCCACCCTAGTTTTACCTATTTGGGTTTCTGGGTTACCAAATTATTGTTTAATGTGTTATTTATTTCATGGTATGGATGTTATCTGAGATTACATTAGATTCATTTATGTATGAATGTGAATCAGTTTGTTTTAAGTGTTTATATTTGAAGATCTAATTCACCCCCCCTCTCAGTATCTTGCTTTTCCATTATTGTATTTCCAACACCAAGGCAACAGTAACCTCATCTCCTCTAAAACTCCACCATTTCTGGAAATTACAAGTCAAGAAGCCATCAAGGCCAAGGGAATTGTCAAGGTTCATCTTTTTTAGGATATTTTCTACTTCCTCTTTTGAGGATTTGGCTAGAAGCAGCTTATTTTGATCCCTGGAAATAATTTTAGGAATGTTTTCTAGGATACTATTTTGGTTATCTATATTTGGCATTCCATCCTTTTGATAAATCTCTTTGAAATAGCTTACAACTTCATTAGCTATGCCTTTAGGGTCCTCAATCAAATTATTATTGTTACCTATAATGGATGTGATCCTATTGATGCATCTTCATTACTTAGTGTTATTATGGAAGAATTTGTTGTTTTTATCTCCCTCGGCTAGCCATGTTTCTCTAGACTTTTGCCACCAGAAGACCTCTTCCTTAGCCAACACCTCCTCATAGTTCTTTAACAATTCATTTTCTTCTTCATACAAGTTAATATTCATACCTTCCTCTAATTTTTTTTCATTAAGGGTTTTTAATTTATCTTCAACATTGATTTTGGTTTAAAAAATGTTACCAAATTTTGATTTATTCCAGGTTTTTAGTTTAAGCTTAATAATTTTGAGTTTATTAACTACTTGATAAATTTTAAAGCCAGAGATATCAATCTCATTCCACCATTCTTTAGTCATTTGTAAGAAGCCTTCACTCTTTAGCCACATCTGTTCAAATTTAAAAGGATAATTCTCTGGGCTTTTATCCCTAAGGATTTTAAGTTCTACAGGAAAGTGGTCAGAGCCAGTATAATTATTAACTATACTTATATTCTAAATTTCTAATTGTATACTTGTTAACATAATTAAGTGTAATAAGCTCTATTTCGGGTATAAGTTGTAAAGGATTAAAAGGTCTTGATAAAAATTCTGGAAAAGTGTCAGACTCGCGTGTTAGACTCAATCCTCAGAAATAAGTTAGAAAATTTAGTGGTTGTCATTTAGGTTTTGAACTTTTAAGGGTTTTTAAACTCAGGGACATCACTCATATTGGTATTTTTTCAAATTAATATTTGGATTCTTGGAGAAACTACTTAATCCAGTCCCTAGGGAGATTAAGGAATAAAAAATGACTAATAGATTGAGGAATGCAACAAAGTTTATTGGCATCAGTCTATTCAAATAGAAATTATGGGTAAAATCTAGAACACCTACATCACACATTTTTTAATTTTTGATTCTTTGAATCTCCTGGTTTACAATCTAGATTGTAGAAATTATAACCATAATCAGGGGTTCAACTTGAGGGTTATCATTTTCACACTTGTAGTTACTAGTTACTAGTTTTCTAGCATTATTTTGAACCAATAACTTCGCCACCAATGGGGCAACCGAAAAGAAAAGTGAATGAAAAAAATAGACTTAATAAGACTGGTTAAAACACCAAGTTTCACTAATGAATATCATGATATTTATGATCCTTTTATCTATGGTAATAAGTGAATCATAGATATTAGATATGCATTGTCCAATAAGGCGGGAAATCCAAATAGGGAACAATTTACTATTTTTAACACAATGTTAAATACAAGTATGAATAAATTTGCATCATGGGATGCTGGACTGGGATGCATGATGTTACCTGAAGCATTCCCTTGCCCATAAATTTCCATGGTCTACACCCAAAAATATGATGAAGATAAAAAAGCAATTTTCAATACTAATACTCAAGAAGACATTTTATCCATAAATGAGGGTGAATTTGTTCGTTTTTTGGACCTAGGATTTGAAACACAAAACTCAAATGTTCATATTGATCTAGGAAAGTTAGTAGAGGAATGTGAGAGAATCAATGTAAATCATAAAGATAAATTTATCAAAGGTCTAACAGTGCGTGATGCTCAATTGAATCAGAATCATAATCCTCAAGATTTTAATATTTTTGTGACATGGGTTTGGGATACTATTTCCTTGCCAAAATTTTTCCTCGTATTGAAAAATAATATGGAAGTGGGTGCCAACATTCTTGAAATGATTTTTCATATCCATTGTGTCAAAGAACCAGTAATATATAATTTTGTTGAGCACGTTGTTCAATTGATGCAAAAACAATTACTAATGATTATAAGAGGTTCCTGTAAGACATTTATGTTCACAACCTACTTGTCATATCTTCTTATAGAAAATCATTTTGCAATGTTGGAGAGAAACAAGCTTCAGAATCAAATCTATAAGATTGATGAGAAGACTCGACAGAGACCAATGTGTCCAATCTATGAATGGACACCTAAGATAATGATGCATGATAAAAAAACAACTACAACCATTTTGCAGACTTCTTTTTGGCACCAATGTATATTGAAATTAAAAGCACTCCAATGCCTAGATTGTCTATGTCTTGTAGAGAATGCATTCAACTTGGAAGTCACATAGAATTGACTGATTGGTTCTTCATGGAAGAATACATTGTGTTAATGTTTTACAGATTAGTAGTAGAACCATCCAAAATTGCAATACATGTGACAAAGAGGGTATTTGCATTGGAATATGTACAATAGATGGAGAGAACAAATAAAATCTTTAATGGTTAGCAAAAGAAGAGAATTTTTCCTTCCTTTCCTTTCTCACGTGGGTTCATATTTGAGAGAAGAGAATTTTGTGTGGCACGTGAGTTTTTGAAATTTATTGGCTTTTTTGTTAACATTTACTGGCAGCATGATCCAATCAGCATCATTAAAAAAAGGCTTATGGCGAATAAGAACTCTACAAACAAAATTCAACATCAACTTGTAAAACATTGCTAGAAAAGTTGAAAAATATGGCCTCCTGGGATGAGGTAAGAAAAGAGATAAAGAAAATTTCCGTTGATAATAATATTTCAATAGAAGAATTTTCATAAACAATTGTGGTATTGCACACACAGAGAATAACATAGAAGGCTAGAACATCCTACAATTTCTATCAAAAAGCTTCTAATCCACCTAAAAAAGATATTCCAAAAAATATAGTGGAAAAATACAGAGAGAAAAATTGGACTCAAAGAAAATTAATAATTTTTGGATTATGAGGAAGAATCTTGGTGAATCAAAGACCTCTGCAGATATTTATAAAATTGAAGAGGATGAAGAATTTAGAAAATTGTGGAATATGGAGCATCCCACTGAACCATATGAAAAAGTTTTATTGAAGATAATGACTATGAGATTGAGGTTAATTCGGATCCCACAGCCACTCTAGCAACTACTATAGTCTATGCAAAATTGAGTGGAATCAATGAGTCCATCAGAGAAAGATATAGCAAAGGGGAAACCATTATAGGAAAAATGTGTTTTGAAGGTCGTGGTGGTCTGGGTCCCAAAGGAGAAGGCCCTTGGTTTCCAATTGAGACACCATTAAAACCAAGATATGGTCATAAACCAATCCTTGGACTTGAATTGTCAGATTCAATATACAAAGGTACTGTTGGAAACTATAATTGAAACAATTGTTATATTTCCATTGATGTCAAACCTTAACTGGTAAGAAAATTGCTATCTTGTAAAGTGCCATATCAATTGATTGATGAAGAAGATTTGAAAAGATGAGATAATAAGAAGACCTGGTGAAATGGCTGAGTTATGTAAAAATACAATGGGTACTAGATGAGATCACACCTTGACAAGGTAATATATTGTTTATCTTAAGTCTAAGTGAAGTTTGGATGACTATAAGATTAGTCTTGATCGAGTAATAAAGCATAAGATTAAGGAACTTATGTATGTGCCGAGTAATACCGAGTGTCAACCAAGCATGAGTATATGTCAAGACAATTTAGTGTTGGCCAAACATGAGCATTTTTCGAGTGTCAGTTAATTACCAAGTTACACAGAGATGACCAAGCGATAGAACATAGTATTGACCGAGTGTCTGTATTATGATAGTTTGAGAGAGATTTGAGATCCTAACTGACATAGTTGATTTTCTTGGGATATTTGAAGCATATTTAAGATGAGGATGATTTTTGTGGAGAATTAAATGAGAATTTAATATATGTTTAACCATTTTTATGTATGGATTCAAGAAAGAGTTTTAGGCTGTATTCTACAATGTAGATGGAAATGAAATGTTGGAAGGATACATTGGATCTGCCCTAACCCTAAGATCTACGATGATGATTAAGAGAAAATAGATCAAGATACCTGATCTGAGGGGTATAAGATTAACCTAATTGCAGGTTATGAGTGTGTGGTATGAGGTTAATTCAGTTGATTGGAAAAAAAATAAGTAGAAAGAAGAAAAGGCTAAGGAGAGCAGTACAAGACTGCACCGTGGTGATTTCTTGAAGGATTTACAAGTAGATCAAAATGATAGAGATGAAAATTAAGGCCATTCAGTGAATTAACATTTGAGCTATAATTGGATATGTATTTGCAAAGTGAGTTGTATGTTTCAGATAACAATTTTATGTTACTTTCTAACCATTGTATCAGTGGAAAAATCCTTTTAAACAAGGTTGACCTAACAGTCATATTTTTAAATCCTTTAATCTAGGTGACATTCTAATGGAATTTTCTAAGCCCTCTAACAAGGCTCACTTCTAACAGAGTGATTAAATCCTTTAATCGATGGTTTTTCCCATATTGGGTTTCCATGTTAAATCCTACTGTCATACTTGTGTGAATGTTATTTGTTGTGTTTTACTGTTAAGAGATTTATATTCTGGAAGTTGGTTACATTAGGATAGTAAACTGTAACTTTATATTATTGATTATATGTTATAGAGACTGAGTGGATTACCGAGTGGATCTGAGTTGGTTGAAGTGTTTGAAATTTCAATTGGTACATATGGACCTTGGATAACTGATTCACCCCCTCTCATTTATTCTAAAGCATTATAACAATTGGTATCAGAGCTCTTTGTGGTCCTTGTAGAGAAAATTTTGAAGGTACTTAGAAGCTAAAGATCAAAATGTATAAAAAGGAGGTACCAAGGCTGAATAAAGAGAACTTCCCTGCATGGAAAAGTTTGATGAAGATACACCTAGTTGGAATTGGAGATGCTGCAAAATACTATGTGGAAAATGATTACATAACAATGCCTACTATTATGATGGCTCAACAGATGAAAGAAAAACAAGAACACAACCAAAAAATGTTGGAGATTGAATCAGCCCTAAGCTATCCTAAATTTGAAGACATAAAAGATTGCAAAAATGCAAAGGAAATGTGGGATACACTGGAAACCATTTATGGAGGTTATACAAATGCACTGAGAGCCAAATCTGAAATCTTGAGAGGTAAGTTTGATGAAATGAAAATGCAAGATGGTGAAACTATTGTTCAGTATTGTAGCCAAGTTAAGGAGGTTGTAAATGCTATTAGAGGAGATAATGGAGCTATTAGTGATGATACTATTATTAGAAAGGTACTAATAACATTACTTCCTATATATACTATTAGAGTATCTTTTATACAAGAACTGAGATGTACTCCTAGTAACAAATTAACTCTGGAAGGTCTAGTTGGTAGACTTACTTCTTTTGAAATGTCAAATTTTGATAATTTCACTCTTAATCATGTTGATTATGCATTCAAATCACAATTGTCTCTTCAGAAATCAAAGAAAGGGAAAGAAAGATATGTGAATAGCGATAGTGACACTTTTAATGAAGATCTTGATGAAATTGAAGCACTTATGGCTAGAAGACTACCGAGAGAAAGAGAAAAATTCAAAGGTAAACTTCCTATAATCTATTTTTCATGTAAAAAAGTTGGCCATATTGCTACAAGATGTCCTGATAGGAATGACAAGGATGAGAGAAGATAAAGAAAGTATAAAGACAAAAGGGATGACAAAGATTTTAGAAAGTGTAAGGAAAAAGGTAAGAAATCCTGTTATATTGCTGAAGAATAAATTGATAGTGAATCTTATCAATCCGATGACAGTGATATAGAAGTTATTTATGTTTCTATGAAAGATGATTATGATGAAGATGAGAAAACTGAACTTATTTCATATATGAGTAAAGGTGATAGATGGATAATTGATAGTGGTTGATTACATCACATGACTGGTGATAAAATTAAATTTGAAAACTTAAACTATTGCAAAGGTGGTAGTGTTAAGTTTGGTAATGACAAACCATGTCCTGTAAAAGAAAAGGATCAATAAAACTAACTCATAAAATCATATGTGATAATGCCTATTGGGTTGAAGGAATAAACTAGAATTTGTTGAGTGTTTCTTAGTTGAATGCTTCTGGATATGGAATTGAGTTCCATCATAGAAAAGCTAAGATCTTTGATGCTACTAGTGAACTGATTGGAAGTCGAGAACAAACAAGAGGTAATTTTTTCTATCTAGATTTATCTGATGAGAAATGTTTGTTTGCACAATATGATGATATATGGTTATGGCATAAGAGGTTATTTCATGTGAATTTTGACAATTTGGTAAACATTAGTAAGATGAGAAGAGTAAGAGGGTTACCAAGATTGAAGAAACCTGATAATGTTATGTGTAAGTAATGTCAGTTGGGAAAAATGACAAAGTCTAGTTTCAAAAGAAAAACCTATACTTTTGATAATGTTTTGGAATTGGTTCATACTAACCTTTTTGGACCTATTGGTGTATAAATTTACCGAGGTGATAAATATTTAATACTGGTTGTTGATGATTACTCTAGAATGATGACTGTAATGTTTAGCAAAGAAAAATCTGATTCTTTTCAGTTGTTTAAGTGGTATTTGGCAAAAGTTGAAAAAGAGACAGGTAAGAACTTGAGATGTATGAGATCTGACAGAGGAGGTGAGTTTATATAAAATGAGTTCAACCTATTCTGCAATGATAGAGGAATTAAAAGACAAATGTCTTCTACAAGGAATCCCCCACAGAATGACATAGCCAAGAGAAGGAATAGATCAATAATGGATTGTGCTAGAACACTGATGATAGAGAAGAATGTTGCACAAAAGTACCAAAGATAATCTATAAGTAAAATATTCTATACGTTGAACCAAGTACAAGTCAATAAAGGTACTGATATTAAACATTATGAGTTATGGTATGGTTATGCACCTAATGTAAAAACTTTTAAAGTTTTTGGGAGAAAATTTTATATACTGAAGGACAATAAAAATGGAAAACTTGATGCTAAGAGTGATGAAGGCATATACCTAGGTTATTCCACTAAGAGAAAAGTGTATAAGTGTTTGAATTCTAACACTAAAAAAGTTGTGGAAAGTACAAATGTTAGAATTGATGAATATGCAGAAAAGAATGAAGTGGAATGCAAGTAAGAACATAAAGATTATAGATCTTTCATTTATATGAATGAAGGAGAGCTCACTAGTGTGCTTGAACCATAAAAATAAGTTGTCAAACAAGAAAATGATGTTGCCAAGAAACAACAAGAAAATGAGGAGTTACAGAAAGACATTGCCGAGCATTAGGAGGAAACTACTGAGCAACCTGAGAATGAAATAGAAACACAAAATGAACATGAAAGTAAATTTGATGATGAATCTGAGAATGAACAATAAGATAAAAGAAGACCAGAGCCTACACTAGAAAAATATGTAAGATGACATCATAAACCAGATTAAATTATTGGAGATAAAGATTCAAAGGTCATGAAAAGAAGCAAATTGAAAAATCAGACATGTTTATTGTGTGAGTTTGAGAAAAAATCAATGAAAGATGCTTTAGGAAATGAAGATTGGATACATGCCATGAATGAAGAAATTGAACAAATTGAGAAGAACAAAACCTAGACACTAGTACCTAGACCAAAGGACAAGAATATTATTGGAACAAAGTGGGTATTTAGAAACAAGCTGAATGAACATGGAGAAGTCATAAGAAATAAGGTTAGACTGGTATGCAAAGGTTATGCACAAGAAGAAGACATTGAATATGGTGAGACATTTTCCCCAGTTACAAGACTGGAAAGAGTTAGAACTTTGTTGGCTTATGTAGCTTACAAAGGATTCAAAGTATATCAAATGGATGTCAAATCATCATTTCTAAATGGAATATTGGAAGAAGAGGTATATATTGAACAATTTGAAGATTTGTTGATTCAAGCAAGAAGAATATGGTTTGCAAGCTACATAAAGCATTGTATGGATTGAAGCAATCCCCAAGAGCATGGTATGAGAGATTGCATAATTAATTAGTCAAGATTGGATTTACAAGGACAAATGACAACATTAATCTATACTTAAAGTCTGAGAAAGGTAAAGGGATATTATTAGCTGAAATATTTGTTGATGATACCATATTTGGAGGATAAGATGTTTTATGCCAATTATTTGCGAAAGAGATACAAACTGAATTTGAGATGTCTATGTTTGGAGAGATCAAATTATTTGTTGGTTTGCAAGTAAATAAGATGAAGAAAGGTATCTACATTACACAATCTAAGTATATCAAAGAGATACTGGAAACTTTTGGCATGGAGGACTCTAGACCTGTAAGTACACCTATGCCTACTAGAAAGAAACTATCAAAGTCTGACGAGACAACTGAAGTGAATCAAAATCTGTATAGATCAATGATTGGAAAACTATAATATATTGTCCATAGTAGACCAGATATTGCATTAGTAGTTGGGATTGTTGCAATATTTTATGAAAATCCTAAAGACAGTCACTTGATGGTAGTGAAAAGGATTCTGAGATGTTTGAAGGGAATATAGGACTATGGATTATATTACAAGAAGAATGAGAAGTTTGAACTGAAAGTTTACACAGATACGAATTGGGCAGGTAATTTTGATGAAGAAAAGAGAATAAGTGGAGGTGCATTATTTTTAGGAAAGAGATTAGTCTCTTAGACAAGCAAGAAACAAAATTGTATTTCTCAATCTACATCAAAGTCTGAATATGTAGCAGCAATAGTGAATTGTTCAAACATAGTGTGGATCAAGCAATTGTTGAAAGGTATGAAGGAAGAAATCATAGAACCAATTGTTATTTTTTGCGATAATACTAATGCTATTAATATTTCAAAGAACCTTGTGATGCATACAAAGACCAATAATATTGCTATCAAGTATCATTACTTGAGAGAGATGGTACAAGACAAAGAAGTAAGACTTGAATATGTTAATACAAAGGAACAGTTGGCTGATATATTTACCAAGGATTTACCCAAGGATGCTCATGAGTATCTAAGATGCAAATTAAGGGAGATTCCCCTATCTGAGGCTAACTGAGATCATAATGGAGTGGTTGCATCAAATATATTACATATAATATCTAACAAATTGATGCAAAAGGTAGTCACACTTTAGGTGTTTCTTGAAGCTATGAAGTATTAAGAAAATTATGTTGATCAGTCATAAGCAAGATGACAGAAGGAGCATAGAATTCAGAAACCTGACACAGATATCTACATAATAAATATGTATGTCTTTGGCATTGTTGTCAAAGAGGGAGATATACATTAGAAAAATCATAAGAAACAAAAAGAGAGATATACTATGAGGGAGATATTCAGAGAAGACACGGAGAAAGATAAGCTAAAGAGAGAAATATTTGTATTAGAGAGAATTAGGATGAAGCTAAGGACATTAATGAAAATATTTTTACAGGGCATACTTTTTGGATTGTTTGGGAACCTTGCATATGTTGTTTGTTTGCATGTGTTTTCCCTCAATGCCGATTGTTGGAAACTAAAATTGAAACAATTGTTATATTGCCATTGATGTCAAACCTTAACTGGTAAGATAGTTGCTATCTTGTAAAGTGTCATATCAATTGATTGATGAAGAAGATTTAAAAAGATGAGATAACAAGAAGACTTGGTGAAATAGTTGAGTTATATGAAAATACAATGGTTACTTGATGAAATCACACCTTGACAAGGTAATATATTGTTTATCTTAAGTCTAAGTGAAGTTTGGATGACTACAAGATTAGTCTTGATCGAGTAACAAAGAAGAAGATTAAGGAACTTATGTATGTGCCGAGTAATGCCAAGTGATGTGAGTGTTGACCGAGTGCCAGTATATGCCGAGCAAATTTTGTGTTGACCGAGCATCAACATTTTTTGAGTGTCAGTTAATTACAGAGTTACACAAAGATGACCGAGGGATAAAACATCGTATTGACCGAGTGTCAGTATTATGATAGTTTGAGAGAGATTTGAGATCCCAGCTGACATAGTTGATTTTCTTGGGATATGTGAAGAAAATTTAAGATGAGGATGATTTTTGTGGAGAATTAAATGAACGTTTAATATATGTTTAACCATTTTTATGTATGGATTCAAGAATGAGTTTTAGGATGTATTCTGCAATGTAGATAGAAACAAAATGTTGGAAGGATATGTTGGATCTGACCTAACCCTAAGATCTATGGTGATGATTAAGTGGAAATAGATTGAGCTACCTGATCAGAGGTATAACATTAACCTAATTGCAGGTTATGAGTGTGTGGTATGAGGTTAATTCAGTTGATTGGAAAAAACCTAAGCAGAAAGAAGAAAAGGCTGAAGAGAGCAACACAAGACTGCACAGTGGTGATTTCTTGAAGGATTTCTGAGTAGATCAAAATGGTAGAGATGACTATGAAGGCCAGTCATTGAATTAGCATTTGATCTATAATTGGATCTGTATTTACAAAGTGAGTTGTATGTTTTAGATCAAAATTTGTTGTTACTCTCTAACCATTTTATCAATTGCAAAATCCTTTTAAACAAGGTTGACCTATTAGTCATAATGTTAAATCCTTTAATCAAGGTAACATACTAATTGAACAGTCTAAGCCCTCTAACAAGGCTCACTTCTAATAGATTGATTAAATCCTTTAACCGGGTCACATTTAATAGTGTGCATTGTAACCTTTAAAAGGGTTGGCTTTTCATAGAGCTCACTTTAGAAGAGTGAAAAATTGGTAGCATGTTACTGGTGGTTTTTCCCATATTGGGTTTCCACATTAAATCCTGGTGTCATACTTATGTGAATGTTAAAGTTTATATTTTTGATTATATGCTATAGAGACTGAGTGGATTACTGAGTGGATCTGAGTTGGTTGAAGTGTTTGAAAGTTCAATTGGTACATATGGACCTTGGATAACTAATTCACCCCATCTCTCATTTATTCTAAATCATTCTAACATGTACAACTTAGTCTCATACCCCTGAATCTTCATTTGTTAGACCTTCAAATCCACCTTGTGCAAACACTCAAATTCTATCACAACCACTAGTAGAACATGGTATTCCTATTGGTGGTGAATCAAGTGTCACACCACTGGTGGGGAATCTGGGGATAATATTCCTATTACTACTCAATCAAGTGCAACTGACACTAGTCGGGATGGCATGGGTACTAATACTAGTTGTCTTGAACAAGTAAAACAACAAGATATCTCTAACAAGAGACTAATAGTAGTAGATACTATAAATTATCTCAGTGATCAAGGCATTGTGAAGAAGAAAAAGGTTATGAAAAATTGGCTAGTACAACTCCAACTATATAAATTTCCATTCCAAATCTATTGTTTTCAGCTTCAGAACAAACCCCTAAAAAGTCTCCAAAAACTCCACTTGCAAGTAACAGTGGAACAAGATTAGGAATGCTTGTTGCTAATCCTTAAAATGCATTAGTTAGAACCACAAGCATAGGTGGAGGTGGGTACATCACTATAAGTGCTATTTCACATATCAAACATTCAATTGCTTCAACAACCCCGAATTTTCATTACAATAATTTCTTTAATAAATTTGCAGAAACAACAAATATGAATAAATAAATAAGAAGACATTGAAGAGGGGTGCCCTTACTTTATCTTTAGAGGAACAACCTGCATTGAACATGGTATTTCCCACATATGACCCAAAAGAAGATATGATAGAGTTCATGGTTGTTATGCCCCAAATAAAGATAAAAATCCACCATAGAGTCAGATAGATCCCTCTGAATTTTATGTTAGCACCCTCCGAATGGATTTTTTGAAAGTTACAAGTGTGGACAAAATTAGTGTGTCAAAAATTACCAACAAATTTTTCTACACTTGATTGCTCAAGGTGGAGAGAGAGAAAAGTAAGTTGGATAAAAACATAGAAAAGTTCTAGATAGACCTGGGGAATGAATTAGGAAATAGGAAAGCAACAAATAACAAGTGCAATGAATTACAGAAAAGGATAGAAAATTATGCCTCTACATGAGAAATTACAGAGCGGGAAGAGATGGAGGAGGAAATGAAGGAACTTAGAAAAAAATTGGATAAAAGAATTAAAAAAATTTACAATGAAAGAGCCACTATAAAAAATTATACAAAAGCGTGGAGTCTAGTGCTCCTGCAAACAAAAACTTATAGAACCAATTAGAGTGTGAGATGTAAAATGCAAAAAATTGGGAAGAGAAAGAAGAGGAAGAGAGAAAAAATATGTGAACAAATGGCACAAGAGTTGTAGAAGGAAAATAATACAATTAAAACTTTCGTAGAGAGATTGAATGAAAACATGAATAATACAATGAAGTATTTAAAAGAAAACATTTGAGGGGAAATAATGTAGAGGAGTGAAAAGTTGTTTGAATGGTTTGAATCGAATGAAAGTCTGAGAATAATTTATTGGAAGCTCAAAAACTACATTGAAAAGAATACAAATGTTTATGTCAAACATAATATTGCAAAATAAATTTTGCAAGTAGTTTGCAACACCAGTAAAAAATGTAACAACATCGATAAAGGTATCATCTATCATTAAAAAATGTCAGAAACTAAGGGAAGGACATGAAACTTCGAAGAAAGCTATCAAAAATATCATGAAGCTATAAGAAAAGGTAATTTTTTTGATAAATCTTGGTTTGACGAAGAGTATTGACACATTAGATAAATACATTGGAATAGAAATTTTCAAAGAAAGGATAGAGGACAAAATGAAGTTTGATTTAGATGTTCTTCCTAACTCTAAGGACACATATCCTGATAGATTTCCAATTTTCATCAAACCATTGACAATTTTGATTGCAATAGTAGATGAAACAGTGGTGTCAAGTCACTCTTCCAACTATTAATTGTTGACAAATTTGCAGGTGACTTTTTATAGTTTAAAACAAATTGGAATTCCATTGGAAGAAGACTGGAGCACCCTAAAAAAATGGAACAATGATCTCATGAATCATAGTATGTATTTCTTAATTTTTTTCTTTTACTCTTAGTTTCAAGGTTTTATGATTTTCTCTATTTGGAATATGACATCACTTGAAATAAATCTATTTTATGAACATGAAGAATGCATCACTCATTATTACTCTACTTTTTAAGAGGATAAATGTAGTAGTTGCTAAATTGATAATCTAGCATATGATGGTCATAGATATGTTTAGGCTTGTGAAATTGTACTCAGTTTGAATCTTCACATGTTGCAGATTGACCTGAAGCTGTTGTTTCTCCCTTGTTTCTATAAAATTAAATTTAGGATCATTTGCAAAGGGTTCTAAAACTTTGTATTAACATATGACTTTTGCATACAAAATCATACAGAGTCACTTGTCTATTGAATGAATTATATCATATGGTTATGTTTTGAAAGATTTAATGAAAATCTCACCATGCCTAAATAACACCACGATTACTCTATCAATAAACATTAAACACATTATGCTTTTTCTAATTTTCCTATTTTTCAAATTTCATGTATGACATATGTTCTTTTATTCTGTTATTGTCTATTTGAAAATAGGATGTTGAAAATGGCAATTGCAAATCAATATTAAATGTCATTGACATAAACATAAAATGACATCATGTTATCAACAACATTCAATATTTTGTAATATGAATGATGCAATACATAAATAAGTTTAATAAATACCTAGGAATAGTTAGTGCTAGTGCTAAATATCTTAAAGGTTCCAATTCATCTCATCATCGTCATCTTCATCATCAAATTCAGTGCTTCGTTGATTGTTTTATGTGTTCAATTCACTCTAATTTTTCATATCTCTGCTTAACTGCAACTTAATGCTACCAATACATGAGTCACTTAGATTTCCAATTGTCCCACTCCCCATTCGGTTTGAAGTTTTCCCCAACCCTCTTCTTTTGCATCTAGACCTCCATATTTTTAGTGCCCTATCGTAAGGAAACGTATTAACATCATACCTAGATGTATAAAGCCTCAAGAAATTTTCCAAATTATTATGTAATTTGTTTCTTAGCTTTTATTTTAGGAACCCCCAAGCAGTGAAAACTCTCTCATCCTCCACCAAACCCAAGATCATTCTTTGACATAAATTGAAAAGATTGAAATATTTTGATATTGAATCACACAACATTTCAGTTCAACCTAGATCTGTCCAAAGTTTTGTTATTGATCCCTCTTCATGGGAGTTCTCCATTGTTTTATATTGTTCCCTCACAGTGCTTGAAAAATGACCTAATTTATCTCTAAGAAGAGTCTCATCCAAAATTCCATTTATAGTTACTCTATTGAATACTTCAGATTTGCAAAATTGCTTTATCAAACTCAATAGCTTATTACAATAATCAGCTGAATTATGGAGATTCCAATATTGAGGAAACACAATAGAAATGGGATCAAGTATTTTTTCAACAAGGAGTATGGATCTAATCTCTGTGGAAATATCATATGCTATTCCCTTCATAGAAGAAGTTATAGACTCAATGATCTTGCTAAAACCTTATCTTGTAACTCTTACTACTCTCTTCTTCAGGCACTTTTCTAGTTCCTTGATTGTGGAAATTTAGTGTATTGGTATCTAAAATTCTTGTACACATGCACATAACTCCCCATTTGCATTAATCTATAAAATTTATCAATATTTCTCAAATCTATTAGTGTTTGCCACTTAGAAAAAATTTCATCAGATAATGTTGGTTGAGATTGATAGAAATTATCAAGGGTCAGGCATGATATTTTATGCAACTTAGCATATTCTGCAATATACGTTTCTCTTATTTGGGCTTTATAATATTCCTCATTTTCTCTAGCATGGGGAGAAGAGTCGCTAAAGTTAAGAGTGTCTATATTACTTAACTTTCAAAGTAGGTTAGAAACTTTCAGATTATCTACTTTGTTGTGATTTTCATACATTAGTCTAATCAAGGATGGATATTTTGAAAGTATTGATGCACTGGTTCATCCAAAGAGATCCATATGGTATCAACATCCTTAAGAAGCTTGTTCCCATCTATTTTTCCATCGACAAATTTTTGAAATTCCAAAAATTGTTTGGGACTTCGAAAAAAGTATGATTAGAGCTCTCTGATTAAATATTCAACATTTCTAACTAGAGAAAAATTTCTCACAATTATAAAAGAAAGATTCATTCTATGGGCCATGTAGTGAATACCAAACATGTAGGGTGAATAATAAACTTCCATATTTGCACAAAGACCCTTCCTCTAACCTTGTATTACTGAAGCTCCATCCATTCCAACACATACCAAATTTTTGGAAATCATTTGTTAATACAAGTCAGATTACTGAGAGGGGAGGGGTGAATCAGTAATCAACAAACTCTCCTAATTCAACTTCTTTAAACTTTATGCACCAAAAAATTCAATATCAACTAACATAAGTAAAATTGTCAATACATACATCCATAAGTAATCAACCACACAATGTAAACACCATATTTATTTCATGGAAATCCAAATGGGAAAAAACCACGGTGTGAGTTGGTACCCAAAAATACTATACTCTTCTAGAATACGCCTTGTTAGGATATTACCATGTTAAATGTTTACAAAACATGATTAGGTGCTACCCGGTTAAGGGATTTTCCTTTAGATCTATTAGGACGTTTGCACTTTTGGGAGCAGCGTTGTTAGAGGAATTTAGAACATTCAATTAGAATGCCACCTTGTTAGATGATTTAATATAAAGATCTTTTAGGATCCACCCTGTTAATGGATTTCACTATTACAATGGTTAAAAAGAAAAAAATAAAGTGATCTATGAAATTTGCACTACCTCTAGATAATCAGATCCTATTAAGCTCTAAAATTCATCTTCATACTGTATAATCTTTGAAATCTTGATCACACTTGATTCCTTTACTTGCTTTGTCACCAAATCCTTCTTCAATTCACAATCATCTCTCTCTTCTTCTAAAACTTTCCAAATAAATAGATTTACTTCCACCAAATTAAAACAAACCCTAGATCTAAGATATGAATGATTGATTTCATCTTAGGTAAGATACAATTTATCTAATCACTTATAAAACCTTTTCCTTTGACCACGTCGACTTACACATAGATTTTAGCTTGGTAGTTGAGCCATTTGCAAAAACTCATTTGGCCAAAAGAAACTTCTTGAAGAATCCACCTCAAACACATACCTCGATCAATGTGATGTCAAATGTGTTCTATAAATCATGAAACTACCTTACTATATGAAAAACAACACTGATCCTATTGCTAGTTTGAATTCCTTCACCGATTCACAAATCTACATAGCCTGTTTAAGAACTTTGTCTTGATTACCTGTTTGTTGTGTTAATATCGCTTCTATTCAACTAGTTGTACCAGTCAACAATATGATTCACAATCACAAACATAATATCTTGACATTGTTGACAATAATATCCTATGACGACTCCACCAAATAGCTTACTGATTTGAGATAACATTCAAATCACTTACAGTATGTCACTGACTATTTTTAGCAGTTACCCAATTTGAGTTCATCCAAACATAACCAACACAATTATTCATATCAAAAGTCACGATGGAAAATTTAACATCACAACACATGACATATACTTCCATTAGAATTGCAACTTTAGAAATATACTAAAACTCATGATTCACTTATACAATATCTGGTAACATACTGAAAACACTAAGTCAATCAATTGACATCAATGATAACAAAATAAATGATTCACCTGTCATTAAATCTGTACCAATCCTCATCAATTCAATACTAAGCATCATTGCATTAGTTATGCTAATAATCTCCCCCTTTGGCATTGTTGGAAACACTATGTTTCTCTAATTTCAATCCTCTTACTGACTTCAACAAAATCTTTCCACTTCTATTTGTACCTTTGATCATACATCTACTCACTCTTTCATACCAATTCATCATCATCATACTCTCCCTTTCATCTTTGTCTTTTATGTTCTTCTCTTATTTTCATACATATTCTTCCCTTATAGGAAATACATAGTCTCCCCCTTTGACAACAATGCCAAAGATGTCAAATCATTCTGTCATCACTATTTACACTTGATTGATTCTTTCATGTTCTTTCCTTATCACTCCATTACACCATCATACTTAAGAATTCTCCCCCATGGAGTAGTCCACCACTACACCAATTCATACATATGATTTTTTGATAAACACATATGAACTGATGCAATTAGCATCATCCTTTAATTAACTTCAGATAGGGGAATAACCCCTAATCTACCTCTAAGATAATCAAAGGTATCTTTTTGTAATGACTTGGTGAATATATAGCAACGTGTTCTTTAGTAGAAACATAGTAAAGCATTACCTCCTTCTTCTTGTAACTATTCTCTTAGGAAATGACAATTTATTGCAATGTGCTTTGTCTTCGAGTGTGTTGGTGCTATTTCATGTTTGAAGTTTACCTTGTAATTTTTGAGGTCCCCTATCATTCGTGGTATCCAAGGGTTTAAAATCATTGTTGAAAATTATTCTCATGCCTCTGTAAGATCTGTTCTTACCCTTGACCTAGTTGAAAATGGTGAAAAATGTCTGAACCCTCAAGTCTATGTTATAACCCTATTCAAATTTGAATCTAAAAACCCTAAGTGTCTTGGTGGGTTCTATTTTTGCATTGCTTTTTTAGCCACTTAAGTTATCATAAGTCATGCATTCACTTTAAAAGGGTTGTGTTTTAAAGTTGTGTTATCCTAACCACTTTAATATTTCCTAAGTCATGCCACTGAGAAAAGCCTTTTATTTCATTGTCTTATGTGGTGAGAAAATGTTTTTTGATTGGACGACCCACTTAATAGCTTAGTCCAAAACTGATCAACATCTATTGGTTAAGCTATTAAGCCATGGTGCCGCATGTCCTAGTGGGGCCAATGGTCATAAAGGTTCTTAGTTAAATAGTGGACAAGTCCTGAAATAATCTATGGTAGACTTAATCGCTTAAAGGAAAAGTGCGCAACATCTAATGGATAAGAAACTAAGTGGTGCCGACGCATGTCAAGGGAGGTAATGTGGGTCCGGTTGCAGACGGAATAAAGGTGACTAAATTCTAGAAAGATCTAATGGTGGGCATAATTTATTATACTCAAGATGCTAAAAATCTATCAGACAAGCCATTAAGCGGTGTTGACATCTGGCAGCTGGTGGACCTAGATACTTAGAGCTGGCGATAATTAAAGATCAGTTAACTTGTTTTCCATCCAACGGTCAGCTTAATGGCTTAACTACAAAGCAATCATGAAAATCTAAGGGATAAGCCATTAAGCGGTAATAATGCGTGTCCTAGTGGGGCCAGCTGAGGTCGTAAAGGTGGAGTTAAAAAAGTAGCATATATGGGAAAGATCGATTGATGGCTTAATCACTTAGAGGAAAAGTGAATGAAATCTAAGGAGTAAGAAATTAAGCCTGAGTGACGCATGGCATAAGGGGTGGGTCTGGTACAGTGTGGAAGTTATGTTAATGAGGTTGCAAGTGTAAAAGAATCCAACAGTTTGCTTAAACGCTTAAGCATAAAGTGCTCAAAATCTAAGGAGTAAGCAATTAAGCAGAGTGACACGTGTCCAAGATGAATAGTTATTTCTGGGAAAATAAGATAGCTGTCGAATGAAGATGGTAATGTTTAAGATCTATGGTTTAAATTCAAATCTATCAAAATGATTTTCTGAGAGCCATTAAGCCACGAAATTGAAGCTTGTGAATTGATTGCAGAACGTATGGCCACTCTAGTCGAATTCAATTCAAATGATTGATTTGATTGAAGCCGTAAAATTGGTTAATTTGACTTGAAGTCACAATAATTCACCAAAATAATTCAAGCAAAGAATAGAATTATAGAGATACTCAGCTCCATGTGATAAAGTTGCAGAAAAGGTAAGTTTTATTTGATTCAGTAATTCAGATTCCCAATAAGATTTGCAGTTCAAAAGACTTTTAGAATTATCTTTTCAAAATCCCGATTTCATCTTAGAAAAAGGCCTTAGGTTTAAAATGGCCCCTAGAATTGAGATTTATGGAGAAGTTGATTATTAGAAGAGAAATATCAGGGAGGATTTGCTACAATAGTTGAGTGGATCCACGGGCGATGCTACCCAAATCAAGAGAATAATTCCCTCACATCTCTGTTTCAGAATAGGAGAAGGCTTGTATGATTCGGGTAGATGGGCAAAAGATGTTAAAACTAGTTTTAATGGTCTTACCCTATTTAGAACTACATATAGTAAAAGAAATGCCCCCACCCTAGATTGTAACATATGGGACTTGGATGTAGGAAAGTTGATAGCTCCTGGTGTGTTTATGGATACAGATTTGTTCACTCTGTTTGCAAACACTTATGACAAGGTGTCTAGGGTTGTCAGGGATACAAAGGGAAATGTGTTGTTGATTTTTTCAGCTAATGAAATTAGAAGAATATTAAAATTGAATGATACCTCAATGCAAATGGATGATATAAACTTTGAATACATCAAGGAAGTATACTAGACTCAGAGAGAGTATTATAGAAATGAGGCTTTGAAAG
Organism: Thuja plicata; assembly: GCA_018584345.1. Taxonomy (NCBI): domain Eukaryota; kingdom Viridiplantae; phylum Streptophyta; class Pinopsida; order Cupressales; family Cupressaceae; genus Thuja; species Thuja plicata. Next base: position 322,780 of record MU225014.1, on the reverse strand, counting down.
GATACTTTAATAAGATAGGGGACCTGATTGTAGTAGGACCCAACACACCAGAGCCATTCAAGTTGGATTAATTCAATGGTAAGGCCATGAAAATGTATAGTGCCCTATGCCAGGTTCTAGTAGAAGATGAAGAAGTAACAATGCCTGTCCACCTAATGCTCATGGTAGTTCAAATTCTACATCCCCATTTATCAGTGGTCTTTGATTATGCTTCTTACATTGCCCAACAAAATCATGAAGGTTTGGTAGGAATCCAGGACAAAAACATATGTAAACCATTGGGATGGTATTCCCTCATGATGCACATGTTCTTGTCAAATAATGCTGATTTCTTTGAGGAAGAGATGGAATTGACTATGTCCAAAGGTAATGAGGACCCGCCTGTTCAGATGTGGAGTGTTGGTCTATCATGGGACATAAAAGAAGCCAGCTATGTTTACTTTGATAGGGTTTTTAGTACTAGGCTTAGGTCATTGTTGTGTAACCAAAATGCCAGGATCCACACTGATATGATGAAGCTTTTGAGACCTATGGATTTTTCCCTGGAATTGAAGATTGTCCATAATTAGGGAGATTTTATTTTGTACCCGATGTCTACATTAATAAGGGTTTATGGGTTCAGCAGAACCCCTAATGTGCTGCCATACAAAGTCCCTCTAAAGAATGGGATAAAAGAGATTATAAGACAACTAGGTAGACTACATGAGGAAGCCCTAGCAGGAAAAATGAAGGTAAGCATTTTCCCTACCCTCATGAGAGCCCATCATTTCATTATAACAAAAGGGGGATGGACACAATTTGATAAATATTTTGAGCCTTATCACTTAGCAACATCTGTATCTAGGTGTGTAGATAATGAAGATTTTATAATGGGCATGTTCAAAAAAAGAACTAAGTGCTTGACATTGGAGCATCAATTTAACTACCCAGAGGATATCATCAGAAATATTTTTGACCTAGGTGACTAGGAGATCAGGAAGGAGAAGTGGCTGGTGTACAAGAATTCTTTGGACTTTGTGCACAATTTTGATAAGTCTTATGATGCTCTCAAGGAGTTTTTCCCATGGTCCAAGAAAATTTAGTCTTTGATGACTTTATTTGAGGGAATCATGCAGACCTTAAATTAGAAGAAATAGAGGTTAATGGAAGCTGAGCCAGAAAAGGCTCATGCTATTTTGAGTAAACTTCAACAAGCAAGAGTAGTCCCACCAGGGGATTATGTAGTATACAAGAGGAGGGGGTACACTACTATCATTCCCAAAGTTGATAAACCTTCTTAGCATAAAGGAAAGAGGCCAGCAAGTGCTATTGCTCAAGAAGTGCCCTCTCCCAAGAGACAAAAGATGGAAGTAAAAGAGCAAGAGAGTGAGTTGTACTCTCCTTCCCAATCCCCTATGCATTTTGATGACCAAGCCATTGACGAGAAATTGGTTCAGTTGAGGAACAATGGTGAAGTTTTTATTACTACCCAGGAGCTGCAAGAAGGGATGCCGGAGACACCTAGGCATACAACCACTGACCTCATAGTGGAAAAATTCACAGGTAAAGAACTAGACCCTGTGACCAAGCAAGCCAATGATGAATTCTTGTCAGATGACATCTTTATCAAGACTAGGGCATTCATTCAGTTATTGTGGAGAATTCACATAAATCAATTCAATGATAAATGTCAAAAGCTAGAAGAAGCTCAGCCTCATTATACTAAAGATGATGTAGAAAAGGAGGTTAAGTAGGAGATAGTCACTAGATTTGACAAGATCACCCCTGAAGAGGGTAGATAATTAGTCAAGAAATAGGGAGTCCTCATCCTACCTCAGTGGGACTTAGCTGATGCAATAGTTTTTGATGCTATCAGAAAATAGGCAAAACCACTGAGCACTGTTGGGACATCAATTGGTGCCTAGTTTAGTGAAGACCATGTAGCCTTGGCAATTTGGTCATTGAAGAAGAAAGACAAAAGAGGAATGAATGAAGATGATAAGATTGAGGATGCAAGAAGCCTCATTGTCAAGAGAGTTGCTAACACCTCAGGTATAGAGGCAGCAAACCTATCCCTTCAAATAGATAATTTGAGCATGAGGGTGGCTAAGAAGGAAAAGGAGGCTTATGATAGCCTAAATAAGAAATATGAATTTGTATTGAAGGCCTATAATGATGAAAGGGTTAAGTCCCTACAAAAGGATAACAGGATAGCCATTCTGGAAGGGAAGCATATAGTTAAGTTAATGCCCCAAATGATGATTACTTAGGGACCTGACCAAATTTCCTCATCTAGTCATTTTGTGACTTATCCCCCATCCCCTGCACCTTTAAGTCCTACTATCCAAGAGGCAATTGATGCTAAGAGGGCAAAACTAGAAGATGAAAAGAATAGGCTGATTAGTGAAAGATCAAGGTTTGAGAAAGAAGGCAAGAGGGATCTTGAAGACTCCCCTGCATATAAAGAAGCTGAGGAATTGGTAAAACAAAGGCGTTTTGACCAGATATTTTCCAACCTTAAGAGATGTGCTAGTGAGGTTAACGTTGCTAATCTTTATTTATTGGGAAAGAAGATTGCTAGCATCATCAGTAATCACGATGAGGGTAAGGAGAAATGGGATTTGATAATTGATAATTGGAAGGGGAAGACAGCCCATGTAAATTTTTTTTACTCCCTCTCAAAGGAACAAAACAATATTGACATCATTTTGACAAGAACCCACAAATGTCTTAAATTGATGATTAATTTGGACACCAAGAAGAACATGGTCATCAAAAGGATAGAAACTTTGAGAGGAGAATTCTCCGGGGATAGATATGACATGTTTCCCAATATGTTCAAAAAGAATGTGAACATAAAGAATGAAGCCCTATGGCTAAGGAAACTTAATGAAGCACTAACCAGTAGGACTAAAAGTATTATTACATTGGAAAATACAGGTTGGTTTGTGTTAACCATTGATATTCTCAACAAAGCTAGGGTATTTTTTGAATCGTGGGAATTAGGGATTGAGAAGGCCAATGTTGATTGGTGGGAGTTCAACAGCCAAAAAGATGAGTTTCTCAAATTTAGTTGTCCAAATGATGAGGTGTTTACCACTTGGATAAGAAAGTATGGTATAGTCACTCCAGTAGCATGAAGTAGTAATATAAGAGTGACAGCAAGCACCAGTGAAGCAGAGAAGTTTGAGTAAAGACAAGATTAAGAATTCTTCATCAATGAGGAGGAAAAATTCTAGATGATAAAGATCCAAAAACCTCAGAGCAGCTCCAAGCATTCAGGCAGTCATAGGACAAAGGATTACATAGCTTGTAACAAAGAATTTTTATTCCCTCCGCCTGATTTTTGTCTCATCTGTAAAATGTACTTTTGTCCTATAGCCTAGTCACCCAAAGATTGTTGCATCCTTATTTTCCAAAAGTATTCCAAGATGACTAGGGCTATCTATAAATAGCAAGTTGTAATATTTGAAGGAGGATGGTAAAAAAAAAGACTACAAGGCAGACTTATGAATTTTGTCTGAGCTTTGGTTTTGAGTCTTTTTGAATGTACTGATATCAGGCTTATATTAATAAAATACAATGGAATCTCCATTTTGACACTAATGATGTCTTTTTGCATTTTATTTTAGTTCTTGTATGTTCAATTTGTAAGACATTTTGAATATACTGGTTATGAGGTAGCCATTTCATTGTTTGTGAGTTGCTTTCAAGGAGAGTTTAAATCTTGCAGATAATTGCAGAGGGTTAGGGTTTATGCTGGAATTTGATATAGGGGTGTGAGGATGAGAGGATATTTTGTAAGGCATTCCATCTGAGGATTATTTGTATTTCAATTAATTATCCCTGATGTATGTATGTTTTATTCTAACTCTATGACCCATGATTAGGCACTGGCCAAAATCTTGACAAGTGGTTGTTATCATCAATCCAATATTAATAAATCTTTATATTTCTGTTATCTCAAATACATGTCTAGATAATTGTATTTAGTACAATTCAATTTAGTGATTCCTTGAGGAGAGAATCAATAGGTTAGCCTTCCTGAGGCTAGTGGCTTAAAAAGAAGAAGGATCATGAATCCTTAATCCACTGTTAACATTACTGAAAGATAATACTCTGTTGAAGGTGAACCCGCCTGGGTTTGTGGAACCCAAAGTGAAGAAGGATGTATATCTTTGTTAATTAGCCTTTTCCCTATGAGAATCCAAATTGGGAATTAAAGAGTGAAGCATCATTGCTATATACCGATTCTACAAGAAAAAGACCTAACAAATTGGTGACTCTGCTGGGGATTCTTGCAATCTACAAGGAGTCATGTTTATGAAATTTTTTGTCATTACAGTATTGAGAATTAGTTTGTTCTTCCTCGTAATCATTAAAGTGAGTTTATTCTGCTTATCTTTCATGGCTCACTATTTGCAGGTTTTGATATTGAAAATGATATAGATCTTGTTTCAGTTTGAATAACTGGTAATTACAAAATGTCTAATATAGTCCCTTGTTTGTTCTCAAAAGAAAATCCACTGGGTGGAAAATATTTACAATAATACGGGCAGTGAAGAACCATTTTATTGATGTTACTAGGTGAGGAATTATCAACAAATTTTGGTTTCAAGTCTCATTTGGATTTATTGCTATCAAAGGAAACTAGATTTAGGACAAGGCACTTAAATCTTTATATATTTTGTCCTCTGAAAAGAGGTGGTGACCCTAACCTCTGTGTACTCCAGTGTTGCACATTAAACATATTGAAATATTTGTCTATTCTGTAAGATGAGCTGACAAAGAAATACCAGATCATATTTCAAAATGAATCCTGAAAAGGATGTTGGAGAGGAGCTTCAAACACCTCTAAGGAAATAGTGGTCCAAAAGAGGTACCTCCAAGCATGAATCCCAACATACTTCTAAGGGAAGGATGGAGACTCCCATTCCTGAAAGAAAATCATCTTCATCTAAAGATGCATGACCCATAGGGCCAATTGATGTTCACAGAGTTGATGCCAATTTTGATCCCTTCAGGGATAGAGAAAATGTTGATATAGGTTTCTTTCCACCAGAAGAGAATCTTGCTCCACCAGAAGAGACCTCTGCTGAAACAACTTCATATGAATTTGATAAATTACAAGATGAGATTATGGCTTTAAGAAGAAAAAAGAAAGAACAAGAAAAGGAAATAGCTCAAGCAGAAAAGAAACGTGGATAAAATATATATGAATTACTATTAGAAAGGGAAGAGCTCTTAACGGAGACTAGAACACTAGTAAAATTTGGCAAATAAATGACTAAGTGACTAAAAATTTTGGTCACGTGACTAAAAGTTTTAGTCACATGACCAAAACTGATCATATTTGGAAAATAGATGACTAAATAAATGACCAGTTTGGTCATCGAGTAAAATCACAACTAAAATGACTAAATAAATGACCAAAACTGATCATATTTAGAAAATAGATGACTAAATAAATGACCAGTTTGGTCATCGGGTAAAATCACAACTAAAATGACTAAATAAATGACCAATTTGGTCATCAGGTAAAATGACTAAATAAATTACCAATTTGGTCATTAGGTAAAATGACCAAATACATAGTTTGAGGGGTTTTTCCCTTTTGTTTCCACAATTTCATTAATTTTATTGTGGGAGCATGTTTTCATCAAACAAATTTTCAGTCATGGATTACTATTTCGAATTGGTTTCTTATCTCATGTCTAAAAATAAATTTGACTTGCATCTAATATTAGATCTTCAAATCAAATTAGATTTTGGTTGCACGAGTGCAATATTTAACCCTTAAACCTGTTACCTATTTTTTTCTTTAAAGTGTGT
>MU225014.1:283495-310436 GCA_018584345.1 Thuja plicata | reverse complement strand
CTTGGAAGGAAATAAGAGAGCTTGGCATGTTAAATTAAAACTTTCCCTTTGGGCTGATAGGATCACTGTCAAGAAGGCCACTGGAAAATCTCCCTTTGAGTTGGTTTATGGTGTTCAGTCAAGAATGTCTATCACAAATTTTCTCCCAATTTATAAGTTTATCAAAGATGCAGAGATGGAATTTTCTGAACCTATAGAAGAAAGGATGGTTCAGTTGGTAGAATTGGATGAAATAAGGAGAGAAAGCTAGAGAGAAAGAATCAAATTGCAACAAAAAATGAAGTATCTTTTTGACAGAAGGGCAGATGAGAGAAAGTTTCAGCTTGGTGATTTTGTATTGCAATGGAATACCAAGGCTAAAGACAAAGGAAAACACAAGAAGTTTGAATCATTATGGATAGGGCCTTTTGTCATATCCCAGATCTTTGGAAAAGATTCTTATTTCCTCAAGATTCTGGATGTTGAAGAACAGGAACTACCAGTGCATGGACAATTCCTGAAAAGTTTCTTCAATTAGTTCTTCCTTTCCATGCATAGTAGTATGTATTATATGTACAGGTGTGTTTGTTTTTTGTTGTGTGTTTGTTTCCAGGAATAGGTTAGCCTAGTTTGCGGTCTACCTCCCTAGAGATCTATGGTTCTTGTTATAACCTGGCATTTAAACATCCTCAGAGAGAGCCACTATTGGTGTTATTTCATGTTTGAAGTTTACCTTGTAATTTTTGAGGTCCCCTGTCATTCGTGGTATCCAAGGGTTTAAAATCATGGTTGAAAATTATTCTCATGCCTCTGCAAGATCTATTCTTACCCTTGACCTAGTTGAAAATGGTGAAAAATGTCTGAACCCTCAAGTCTATGTTATAACCCTATTTAAACTTGAATCTAAAAACCCTAAGTGTCTTGGCGGGTTCTATTTTCGCATTGCTTTTTCAGTCACTTAAGTTATCATAAGTCATGTGTTCACTTTAAAAGGGTTGTGTTTTAAAGTTGTGTTATCCTAACCCATTTAATTTTTCCTAAGTCATGCTACTAAGAAAAGCCTTTTATTTCATTGTCTTATGTGGTGAGCAAATGTTTTTGATCGGACGGATCGCTTAATAGCTTAGTCCAAAACTGATCGACATCTATCAGTTAAGCTATTAAGCCATGGTGCCACATGTCCTAGTGGGGCCAGTGGTCATAAAGGTTCTTAGTTAAACAGTGGACAAGTCCTGAAATAATCTACAAGTCTTGAAATAATCTACGGTAGACTTAATCACTTAAAGGCAAAGTGCATAGCATCTAATGGATAAGCGATTAAGTGGTGCTAACGCGTTTCAAGGGAAGTAATGTGGGTCCAGTCATAGATGGCATAAAGGTGAATAAATTCTAGAAAGATCTAATGGTGGGAATAATTTATTATACCCAAGATGCTCAAATCTATCAGACAGGCCATTAAGCGGTGTTGACATCTGGCAGCTGGTGGACCCAGATACTCAGAGCTGGTGATAATTAAAGATTAGTTAACTTGTTTTCTATCCAAAGGTCAGCTTAATGGATTAACTGCAAAGTAATTAAAATCTAAGGGATAATCTATTAAGAGGTAATGACATGTGTCCTAGTGGGGCTAGCTGAGGTCGTAAAGGTGGAGTTAAAAAAGTAGCATCTATGGGAAAGATCGATGGTTGGCTTAATCACTTAGAGGAAAAGTGAACATAATCTAAGGAGTAAGTGATTAAGCTTGAGTGATGCATGGCATAAGAGGTGGGTTTGGTACAAAACAAAATTTATGTTAATGAGGTTGCAAGTGTAAAATAATCCAATGGTTCGCTTAAACGCTTAAAGGTAAAGTGCTCAAAATCTAAGGAGTAAGCATTTAAGCGGAGTTGACATGTGTCCAAGATGAACAATTGCTTCTGGGAAAATAAGATAGCCATCAGATGAAGATGGTAATGTTAAAGGTCTACGGTTTAAATTCAAATCTGTCAAAATGAGTTGTAGAGAGTCGTTAAGTAGAGAAATTGAAGCTTGCGAATTGATTGTAGAACGTGTGGCCACTCCAGTCAAATTCAATTTGAATGATTGATTTGATTGAAGTTGTAAAAATGGTTAATTTGATTTGAAGTCATAATAATTCACCAAAATCATTCAAGCAAAGAACAAAATTACAGAGATACTCAGCTCCACACGATAAATTTGCAGAACGGGTAAGTTTTCTTTGATTCAGTAATCCAGACTCCCAGTAAGATTTGCAGTTCAAAAGACTTTTAGAATTATCTTTTCAAAATCCTGATTTCATCTTAGCAAAAGGCCTTAGGTTTAAAATGGCCCCTAGAATTGAGATTTGTGGACAAGTTGATTATCATAAGAGAAATATCAGGGAGGATTTGCTACAAAAGTTGAAGGGATCCATGGGCGATGCTACCCAAATCAAGAGAATAGTTCCATCACATCCCTATTTCAGAATAGGAGAAGGCTTGTATGATTCAGGTAGATGGGAAAAAAATGTTAAAACTAGTTTTAATGGTCTTACCCTATTTAGAACTGCATATAGTCAAAGAAATGCCCCCACCCCAGATTGTAGCATATGGGACTTGGATGTAGGAAAGTTGATACCTCCTAGGGTGTTTATGGATACAGATTTGTTCACTCTGATTGCAAAAACTTATGAAAAGGTGTCTAGGGTTGTCAGGAATACAAAGGGAAATGTGTTGTTGACTATTTTAGCTGATGAAATCAGAAGAATCTTCAAATTAAATGATACCTCAATGCAAATGGATGATATAGACTTCAAATAATTCAAGGAAGTATACTAGACTCAGAGAGAGTATTACAAAAATGAGGCTTTGAAAGGATAGTTTAATAAGATAGGGGACTTGATTATAGTAGAGCACAAGACACCGGAGCCATTCAAGTTGGATTACTTCAATGGTGAGGCTAGGAAAATGTATAGTGCCCTGTGCCAGGTTCTAGGAGAAGATGAAGAAGTAACAATGCTTGTCCACCTAATGCTCATGGTAGTTCAGACTCTACATCCCCATTTATTAGTGGTCTTTGATTATGCTTCTTACATTGCCCAACAAATGCATGAAGGTTTGGCAGGAATCCAGGACAACAACATACGTAAACCAATGGGATGGTATTCCCTCATGATGCACATGTTCTTGTCAAATAGTGCTGATTTCTTTGAGGAAGAGATGGAATTGACTATGTCCAAAGGTAATGAGGACTTGCCTGTTCAAATGTGGAGTGTTTATTTGTCATGGGACAGAAAAGAAGCCAGCTATGTTTACTTTGATAGGGTTTTTTCTATTAGGCTTAGGTCATTATTATGCAACCAAAATGCCAGGATCTACATTGACATGATGAAGATTTTGATACCTATGGATTTTGCCCTAGAATTGAAGATTATCCATAATTGGGGAGATTTGATTTTGTACCCTGTGTCTATAGTAATAAGGGTTTATGGGTTCAGGGGAACCCCTAATGTGCTTCCATACAGAGTCCCTGTAAAGATTGGGATAGCAGAGATTATAAGACAACTAGGTGGACTACATGAGGAAGCCCTAGCAGGAAAAATGAAGGGAACATTTTCCCTACCCTCACCAGAGCCCATAATTTCATTATAAAAAAAGGGGGATGGACACAATTTGATAAATATTTTGAGCATTATCACTTAGCAACTTCTGTATCCAGGTGTGCAAATAATGAAGATTTTATAATGGGTATGTTCAGAAAAAGAACTAAGTGCTTGACATTGGAGCATCAATTTAACTACCCAGAGGATATCATCAGAAATATTTTTGACCTAGGTGACCAAGAGATCAAGGAAGGAGAAGTGGCTGGTGGACAAGAAGTCTTTGGACTTTGTGCACAATTTTGATAAGTCTTATGATCCTTTCAAGGATTTTTTCCCATGGTCCAAGAAAATTGAGTCTTTGATGAATTTATGTGAGGGAATCATGCAGACCTTAAATGAGAAGAAATAGAGGTTAATGGAAGCTGAGCCAGAAAAGGCTCATGCTATTTTGAGTAAACTTTAGCAAGGAAGAGTAGTCCTACCAGGGGATTATGTAGTATACAAGAGGAGGGGGTACACTACTATCATGCCCAAAGTTGATAAACCTTCTCATCATAAAGGAAAGAGGCCAGCGAGTGCTATTTCTCAAGAAGTGCCCTCTCGCAAGAGACAAAAGATGGAAGTAAAGAGAAAGAGAGTGAGTTTTACTCTCCTTCCCAATCCCCTATGTATTATGATGACCAAGCCATTACTGAGAAATTGGTTCAGTTGAGGAGCACTGGTGAAGTTTTTGTTACTGCCCAGGAGCTGTAAGAAGGGATGCCTAAGACACCTAGGCATACAATTGATGACCTCATAGTGGAAAAATTCACAGTTAAAGAAATAGACCCCATGACCAAGAAAGCCAGTGATGAATTCTTGTCAGATGATAAATTTATCAAGACTAGGGCATTCATTCAGTTTTTGTGGAGAATTCACATAAATCAATTCAATGATAAATGTCAAAAGCTACAAGAAGCTTAGCCTCATTATACTAAAGATGATGTAGAAAAGGAGGTTAAGTAGGAGCTAGTTTCTAGATTTGACAAGATCACCCCTGAAGAGGGTAGATAATTAGTCAAGAACATCCTACCTCAGTGGGACTTAGCTGATGCATTAGTTTTTGATGTTTTTAGAAAATAGGCAAAACCACAAAGCACTACTGGGACATCAATTGGTGCCCAGTTTAGTGAAGACCATGCAACCTTGGCAATCTGGTCATTGAAGAAGAAAGACAAAAGAAGAATGAAGGAAGATGATAAGATTGAGGATGTAGGAAGCCTCATTATCAAGAGAGTTGTTGACACCTCGGGTATAGAGGTAGCAAACCTAGCCCTTCAAAAAACTAATTTGAGCATTAGGGTGGCTGAGAAATAAAAGGAGGCTTATGATAGCCTAAATAAGAAATATGAATTTGTATTGAAGGCCTATAATGATGAAAGGGTTAAGTCCCTACAAAAGGATAAGATGATAGCCATTCTAGAAGGGAATCATACAGTTCAGTTAATGCCCCAAATGATGATTACTCAGGGACTTGACCAACCTTCCTCATCTAGTCAATTTGTGACTTATCCCCAATCCCCTGCGCTTTTAAGTCCTACTACCTAAGAGGCAATTGATGCTAAGAGGGCAGAACTAGAAGTTGAAAAGAATAGGCTGATTAGTGAAAGGTTGAGGTTGGAGAAAGAAGGAAAGAGGGATCTTGAAGACTCCCCTACGTATAAAGAAGCTGAGGAATTGGTAAAACAAAGGCATTTTGACCAGATATTTTCCAACCTTAAGAGATGTGCTAGTGAGGTTAACCTTGCTAATCTTTATTTATTGGAAAAGAAGATTGCTAGCATCATCAGTAATCATGACGAGGGTAAGGAGCAATGGGATTTGATAATTGATAATTGCAAGGGGAAGACATCCCATGTAAAATATTTTTACTCCCTCTCAAAGGAACAAAATAATATTGACATCATTTTGACAAGAACCCACAAATGTCTTAAATTGATGATTAACTTGGACACCAAGAAGAACATGGTCATCAAAAGGATAGAAACTTTGAGAGGAGAATTCTCTAGGGATAGATATGAAATTTTTCCCAATATGTTCAAAAAGGATGGGAACATAAAGAATGAAGCCCTATGGCTAAGGAAACTTAATGAAGCACTAACCAGCAGGACTAAAAGTATTATTTCATTGGAAAATACAGGTTGGTTTGTGTTAACCATTGATATTCTCAACAAAGCTAGGGAATTTTTTGAATCCTGGGAATCAGGGATTGAGAAGGCCAATGTTGATTGGCAGTAGTTCAATAGCCAAAAAGATGAGGTTCTCAAATTTAGTTGGCCAAATGATGAGGTGTTTACCACTTGGATAAGCAAGTATGGTATAGTCACTCTAGTAGCATGAAGCAGTAATATAAGAGTGACAGCAAGCACCAGTGAAGCCGAGCAGTTTGAGTAAAGGAAAGATTAAGAATTCTGCATCAATAAGGAGGAAAAATTCTAGATGATAAAAACCCAACAACCTCAGAGCAGCTCCAAGCATTCAGGCAATCATAGGAAAAATGATTACATAGCTTGTAACAAAGAATTGTTATTCCCTCCGTCTGATTTTTGTCTCATCTGTAAAATGCACTTTTGTCCTATAGCCTACAAAAGACTACAATGTAGACTTCTGAATTGTGTCTGAGCTTTGGTTTTGAGTCTTTTTGAATGTACTGATATCAGGCTGATATTAATTAAATACAATGGAATCTCCATTTTGACACCAATGATGTATTTTTGCATTTTCTCTTAGTTCTTGTATGTTCAATTTTTAAAGCATTTTGAATATACTGGTTATGAGGTAGCCATGTCATTTTCTGTGAGTTGCTTTCAAGGAGAGTTTAAATCTTGCAGATAATTGCAGAGGGTTAGGGTTTATGCAGGAATTTGATACCGGGGTGTGAGGATGAGAGGATAGTTTGTAAGGCATTCCATTTGAGGTTTATTTGTATATAAATTAATTATCCCTAATGTATGTATGTTTTATTCTGACTCTATGACCCATGATTAGGCACTGGCTAAAATGCTAAAAAGTGGTTGTTATCATCAATCCAATATTAATCAATCTTTATATTTCTATTATCTTGAATACATGTCTAGGTAATTGTATTTATTACAATTCACTTTAGTGATTCCTTGAAGAGAGAATCAATAGGTTAGCCTTCCTAAGCCTGGTGGTTTAAAAAGAAGAAGGATCATGAATCCTTGATCCACTGTTAAAATTACTGAAAGATAATACTCTTTTGAAGGTGCACCCACCTTGGTTTATGGAACCAAAAGTGAAGAAGGATGTATATCCTTGTTAATTAGCCTTTTCCCTATGAGAATTGAAATTGGGAATTAAAGAGTCAAGCATTCATTTCTATGTACCGATTCTACAAGAAAAAGAGCTAATAGAGTGCATCACTGGATTCTTGGAAATATTTATTGCACTAGTGTTATCACAATAGATAATAATTGGTTATATGACCTTCTCATGAACTCCCTCAAGAGCCTTTTTTTATCAATACTACTTGCTGATAGTTAAGAGAAGCAGGAACATACTCTACCTCTGTAGTAGATTGAGAAATACAATTATGCTTTTTACTAGTCTAGGAGACTAATCTTTCACCAAGAAATAATTCTCCACCACTTGTTCTCTTCCTATCATCAATATTTACTGCCCAATCTACATTAGTAAACACATTCAAAGAAAATTTTCTATCCTTACCATGCCATAGGCCATAATCTTTAGTCCCCTTGAGATATCCAAAGATCCTCTTTACTGCAACCAAATGTGAGTCCTTTGGGTTTGATGCAAACCTTGCAACAGTACCAACAACATGTGCAATATTTGGTCTACTATGCACAACATATTGCAATTTACCGATCATGGATCTACATAGAGTTTCATTTACCTCTTTTGACTCATAATCCTTAGATAGTTTTCAGTATGTGACCATAAGTGTTCCCACTAGTATATAGGTATCTCCTTCACATACTTGGATTGACATATGTATATCCATTTTTTTATCTGTTGCACTTGAAGTCCAATAAAGAATTTCATTTCTCCTATCATGGACATTTCAAATTACTTCCTCATTTCTTCTACAAATGACCTGCTCAATGCTTCATTTCCACCAAATATTATGTCATCAACAAAAAAATTAGCAATCAATGTTATGCCTTAACTTTCAGATTTTAGATATACATTTCTATTGCCACTAGTTCTTGTGAAACCAATCTGAATATGATATGCATGAAACCTTTCATACCATTGTCTTGGAGCTTGCTTTAATCCATACATTACTTTATGTAATTTTTGTACCATGTTTTTACCTTTTACGGTTGCAAATCCTTCAGGTTGTTCAATGTATACTTCTTCTTCTAACACACCATTCAGAAAATCAGATTTTACATTGATTTGACAAACCTTAAAACCTTTATATTTATCATATGCCAAAAGTATCCTTACACCTTCAATTCTAGCAATAGGTACAAAGGTCTCACCATAGGCCAGTCCTTCTTTTGTTTACCTTTTACAAACTAGCCTTGCCTTGTTTTAGATCACTTCTCCTTTCTCATTTAACTTTTTCCTGAAAAACCTATAACATTCTTATTAGTAGGTCTAGGTACTAAAGTCCATGTATTATTCTTCTCTATTTGATCTTATTCCTCTTTCATAGCCTTATTCCAATCATCATTTTCCAAAGCATCTTTAACAGTTTTAGGCTCTAATTTAGATAGTAGACAAGTGCTTTCCCTTACCTTACTCCTTGTCATCACTCCATCATTTTTGTCTCCAATAATCTAATCTTGTGTATGATTATGTTTCACATACCTTGGGATTATTGTTTATGTTCTTTGGTTACCTTCATCATTATTCACCAGTTGCACATCATTGATCAATTTAGTCACCCATGGTACTATATCTAGCTCCACCAGTTGAACATAAACAAACCTTCCATATTCTTTCAGTTCCTATTTTCTATTTTCCTCATTTTTCTCAGAAAAATTTATCAATTCTATCATTTTTACTTTCAACCATCTTGTTATTACGTGTGTTCAAACACTTATAATATTTACTTATAGTATAATAGCCAAGAAATATCCCTTCATCACTCTTATAATCAAATTTACCATCTTTTCATCCTTCTTTATGTACTTTTGCTACCAAAAGTTTTGAAGTAATTGACACTAGGAGTATGACTATACCACATCTCATAAGGTGTTTTGTTTGTACCTTTCTTAAGTTGTACCTAGTTTAAAGTATAAACAACATTACTTACAACTTCTCTCCAAAATATTTGTGCCACTCCCTTTTGTATCAAAAGTGTTCTTGCACAATCAATTATGGATCTGTTTCTTCTCTCCGCATTCCATTTTGCTAAGGTGTTCTAGGTGCTGATATTTTTCTCTTGATTCCATGTTCTTCACAAAATGTTGTGAACATGTGTGAGGTAAAATCGTCTCCTTTATCAGATCTGAGATACTTAAGTTCTTTACATGTTTATTTTCAACTCTTGCTTTATACACCTTAAACATGTAGAATGCATCATATTTATTCTTCAAAAACATAAGAGACATCATTATTTAGTAGTCATCAACAAAAAAATTAAAGAACTTATCTCCATAGTATCTCTTTTTTCTCATAGGTCCACACATGTTAGTTTGTACAAGGTTAAGAATGTTATGAGATGAATAGACTTTACTAGTAAAGATAGAACTAGTTAACTTTCCCAACTGAAACTCCTTACACAAAGAATTTTTTAGAAAGTGGCCCATTTAGGATTGCATAGAGGTTTTCATTTATGAAAAAAATACTCATCTATATGGTCACTTGAAGTACAATTCAGTTTTGATATTGAGTTTTGTAAAATGACTAAGTCTAGGAAGCAGTTAACTAGGTATAGTGGTACAATTTTGATAAGCAAGCATTGTATATGGTGAAATAAGTCATGTGAGCTTAGAGAAGGTATTTTTGGATGAAGTAGACCTTCATTTAAGATCATTTGTATTTTGGAGGTTATTTCTGAGAGTTACAACATGTCGAAGACATGTGAAGATAGTACAACAATGATACAAAGCAGTTGAATTGGCATGATGTTTAAGGGAGTAATTTGAGGAATTCAGAAGTGCTAAGTTGGATTTAGATTGGGTCCTACCCCACTTTTGTTAATGTATGAATTCTGACTATGGATTTGGTATTTGGTTAAGTTTTAGACACGTTTTGTGGTGTTCTTGAGAGCTGACTAGAAGAATCTTTTTGAGATCGAGTATATAAGTAGAGTTGTTTTATGATGTAAAGAAGTATGTGGAATGCATAGATGTATTGTGATGTCAGGATCAGAAATAAGTTGATGCAACCTATAATTGTGACTACTTAACAAGAGAAGATGCTTGTATTGTTCATATAATTTCTTTGTAAGAGAAATGTGCTCATTGTATACCCCTAACATGGTTTTCTATCCATTAACATACAAATGTACTAAATGTAATATTTAGTTCCTAACATGGCTAGGTATCCATGTAGGGCCACTATACTCCTAGTGCATTATTTGTGGGTATCATCCCCACTAGTCTTTTCCCTTGGCCAAGGTTTCCTCATGAAAAAATCATGGTGTTATGAGTTGTTTTGTTTATGTGTATGTTCTTTTCATTTTAGTTATTGCATGGCTGAGTTTGAATTGGTCAAATAAGTTTATAACTTGTTGTAATACTAATTCACCCCCCCCACACCCCCCCCCCCAAGTATTACCTAATCCTAAAAATTGGTATCAGAGATTGTGGCCCTTGGAGAGAAAGCCTAATAGCTTAAGGGAGATCCAAATGGATTCAAGTTTGGAAGAGAACTTTGAAGAAGCACTTGAAGACCTTGATAAGGCTAAATCTGAAAATGGTGATTGTAAATTCAAATTGAGAAGAGTAGAAGGTTTCATCAAGAAGCTTAAGGAACAACTTGAACTTTCTAGGAACCAAAGACAAGACCTTATGGAAAAGATAAAAGAGGAATCTGATGATGATTCATCTGAATAGATAAATCAACTTGAACAAGAAAATAAGCATTAGAGCATAAACATGAAACTACTTTTATTCAGATGGCTAAATAAATTCAACAAGAGAGAGATGGAAAAATCAAAATTGAGGAGAGCTTAAAGAATAAAAATGTTTAGATGGGAAAGATGCAGGTTTAACTTGATGACAACAGAATCAAGTATCATGAATCGGAGAAATACAACCAAATCATTAAAGAAGAACTTGTTGAGGCTAAGAATCACATTGAAAAATTCATGCAAGAAGTGACAAGATTGATGAACAGAGGGAAAGACAAAAGCCTAAAGGTGATATGACAGGAGCTGGCTTTGATAAAGCTGAATGTTCTAAATCTCAAGACAATAAATCTAAAGAAAAGACATATGCAGAAAGACAAACTGAAGAAGAAGTTAGAGAGAAGATCATACCTTTCAGAGCTAGATGTTTTGGATGCAACAAAATTGGTCACATGAAGAAAGATTGCAAAGGTAAAGTTCCTTATAAGCCATTTTCTGGTTATTGTTTCGATTGCTATGAATATGGGCACAAGAAGACAGAACATAGAAAGCCTGATCAATCCCACACTAAATAAAATTATATTAGAGAGGAAACAACAACTAAGATTACATGTTACAAATGAAACAACTTTAGACACATTGCAAGGAACTATAGGTTACAAGTTAATCATAATAAATCACCTCCTACATACTACAAGTGTAACCATCAAGGACATCTAGCAAATTTTTGCAGGTATAATGGTGCTACAGGTAAAAAAAGACCACCAACTATTGTTATAAAGAAAAATGTTGGTGATGTTGGAAAAAGTATGGTAGAATACATGGAAGAGTTTGACAAACAATTTGTGGAAGAGAGTGGTAAAGTTTGGAAAGTGAAGAAGCAGAGTGAGCCTAAGGTTCAGGGAGATTCAGTGGATTCTACTGAACTCTTTCCTAATGTTGTTACATCAACCTAAATGTCCAAGCATGGCCTTAGGGGGAGATTTGGAGAAACAAAATAAAACTATCTAGCCCTTGTTCATGCAGAATAAGATTTTATGAGATTATGGAGAGAATATATGTTTGATTTGAAATTTCTATCTAAGATAGCATAGATATACACACTATATCTTGTGATCACCAGATTAATGATTGACTGGATCATTACAGAGTTAAGGTTATTGGGAAATGTGTCAATTCTTACATGGCGAAGTATAAGTCCACTCATTTGAACATATCTAGTCACTATTCAAAGCAGAGTTGAAGGAGATTAGCGAAAGAAACAAGAAAACCAGGACACTTTGTGATTGACTAAGTGTTAATTCATAGATTCATCGAAGAAGAGGTATTTTTGATTATTTACAAGCTTTGATTATGGATACTCCATTGAATTTTTATGTCAGTGAAAGAACTAGATACAATTTTAAGAAAAATTCCTATGAATCCACCGAAGATGATCCCAAAAATGCATTTTCACAAACACCCTACGATGTTATAAATGTTGAGGATATTAGGGCATACATACATTGTAAATATGAGTCTCTAGGAGACTTTGAGATCTATAAGGAGATCAAGGATATGATCGAGGAAGATGGAAAATGGAAGGATGATTTCTCTCATCTAGATAATCTCAACATTATGCAAATGACACAACTCTATGAGTTTGAAGAAGAAGAATGGATTAAGATCATCTTGAGAAGAGTACATGATCAGTTTATCTAGATTGGAGATTAGCCCGTGAAGATATGTAGCGATTTGATTCATGACATAGTAGGTTTGGACATTTCTAGCATTATCCCTATTGCGGAGAAAACCATGAAGAAGCAAGTGGAAACCCTAACTCATTCTAGATGGGATAAGAGAGTGATGACCATAGCCAACATCTTTTAGCAAGATGTGAGACTAGTTTCTATGATTCTTGGATACAAAATCCACTATAGAAGCTGACCTAACTTAGTATTAGCTGGGTTTATTATGATGGCATATAAAATGGTGAAAGAAAATATCAAATAAAACCTTTTTGAAGTACTTGCACATCAATTTATGGAAAATGTAAAGAATATAAAGCGAGATAAGTCAAAATCATTTAGGTTTTGGTCATTGTTAATACACATGTATATCAATATTGTACATACATTCCTTGGAAGGGACCCTAGAGAATAAAAGGATAATGAAGCTACTGGAATTTAGATCACAAATAGCTATAGGAGACATAACAGTACTTAGGTTGATGGAGAAATATTTGGTATGATCAAGATTCTATAGAGACAGATGAAAGAAAGAGTGAGGATACCTAAGGAGATGGTAGAAAAGTATAAGTATATAATCTTTTTCATGGTTGAAATTGATTGTGTGTGCTTTGAGGCAGTAGAACCAAGGATGAAATGGTGTTACCCTATGGGGTATGAAGTTAGTTATGAGGTCTTGTTATCTCTATAGAATTTTTTTTTTATTAGTTTAGACAAAGTCATAAGAATCAGAAGATTCAATCGGTGAAAAGGCAGAAAATAAAACATATGAGCAGTCGGTAATGTACACCGAGCAAAATAGAGAAGTTGGTAAAGAGAAGACACTACACCAAGAGTACATAGTTTACCAAACACCAAGAGAAAAGACAATACACTGACTTGATAGTTACCGAGTACTGAAGAGAAAGTTAACCGAGTGAATATAAGTTACTCTACCAAGTTACTTAATAGATTGTAAAGTGATAAGGATGCATTTAATACATTGTTACTATATTAATTGTGATCATACAATGCACAATGATGATTTTTTTACACAATCAATGATCAAAATAATTCAAAGAGAAAATCTGAGAAGTAGATTAAGCGGTTAATCAAAGATTTATATTTCCAATAAAAATACCAAGTATTGAGGTAAAAGTGACACGGTCACCAAGCAAAAAAGAAGATCTAAAGGTCAAAATAATTTATCAGTGACCTAAAGTGTAAGATTAAGAGGCAATAAATCTTATACTTAATGGATGATTTACAAATAAATATATAGACAATAGAGGAGAAAGAATCAAAGTATAGAGAAGGTTGCTATTGCAGAACATAAATCAGAGCAGAACACACCGAGTTGATATCTTGCTACAAAAGAGAAAATCTGAGCAGTATTACAGATTGTAATTGAGGTAACACAAGTCTTTCAGAGCACATAGAGTCTGATCAACATTTTTACTTGATGCATTATAGAAGACATTTATAAGTTGTTAATATTACTGTATTGAGAGCTAGAAATCCCAATGCTGGGTAGATCTTGACCGATCTCATTTATGTAAAACCTTTAACAGGGTACATCTCTAAGTGTAGAGATTGTAAAATCCTTAAACCAGGTAGACCTAACAAGTCTTTGTATAATCTTAACTGGGTAATCTATCAAAAATGGCTAAACTCTATAAGCTCTAACTGAGCACCCTTTATACTGCAGTTAGTGAAGGTTGTGGGTGTCATCCCCACCATAGTTTTAACCTCTAACCAAGGATTTATGCGTAAACAAAATCATGGAGTTTTGATTTCATTTACTTGAATATTTTCATGTTATGTTTTATGTTTTATTTCAAGTTATTGAAATCGGTAAACAATAGCAGCAGTATATAGTTTAAGTTATTAAAGTTTTTGTGGCTGATTCACCCCTCCCCTCTTAGTCCCAACATTTCATAAGTCATTCCAAAAATGGGTATCAGAGCTTCTACTCTTGAGTTATAGGGTTTGACCACCTGAGAGTTAAAGATCCTAGTCATAGAAATTTTTAGGCAATTCATAAGACATGATGGTGTTGAATCTGATTTGGAAGGTGCAAGAGAGTTAATCATTAATCTGAAGAAGAAACTTGAGAGATTTCTAAGGGTTAGATTGGTAATTTATGATGAAATAAAGGTTACACAAGAACAAGTTGATACACTTGAAACAACATATAAAGGAAGTGTTACTGATGAATCCAAGACAACTATAAAAGAACTACTGGAAAAGAATAATACACTTACTGAGCAGTTGGACCTAATGAAGATAGATATTGAAACCAGCATGATAAGAATGACTAAATTTATTTTAGGAAAGAAGATGGCTGAAGATGATGAAAGACAATTTTAAATGAAGCTATTGGAAAAAGATAATGAGATCATGAGAATGACACAAGTTCACTATGACATGGCTGATCAACTTCTAAGTGCAAATCAAGATAACACCAGAAAAGAATTTGAGAATCAAACATTGAAAGCTAAAATTGAAAGAATGGATCAAAGATTGTGTGATACCCACCCATAGTTTGCTTTCAGTTTCTGAAGCCAAACTCTTTTAGGCTATTATTTTAGTTGATTTGTCAAATTCTTTTAGGCTACATTTCATGTGAGCATTTATTATTTTAGTGGATGGTGATTTTGGATCATGATGTTTATATGTTTATCATGTGATGCGTAGATAGATGATGATATTATCATGATGTGATATTTCATGTTGATGTTAGAACTATGATGTTACTTACCCCATTCTTTCATGTATATGGTTAGCATATGTGTTGATGTACTTGTTGAAATGTTTGATGTGGTAGAGGATGAAGACGTAGTTACTTGCATTGCAAGATCCACATGTTCGACCGATCCCTATCATTGTTTGCTATATTTATATTGGATGTACATGCTTGTTCTTGTGATGTCAGGTTTGCAGGCACAGGGCATCATCTTCCCTGAATTGGCAGGAGTGAGCATGCCCATATATTCATCTCAATGGTAAAGAGGGGAGTTAATAGTCAGACTAAAAACCCTACCTAATTGTCCTAAGATTGGATGAGTATCAGTTTGTCTACCCTACCCAGATTTGTCAAGTTGACGTAAATTCATGGATCTCATCCTTGTGTGTGTTTGAGTTATCTTGGTTGATTTCAGTTGAGTGTATTTCTATTTTTGTGATTTACACTGTTATTTATTAAATTAATTATTGTTGGAATTAAATATTAAATATAGGGTATTTAATTAATTAGAATTAATTAAATACCTATGTTTAATTGATGGAATTAATTAAAGTTCAAATATTTGAATATTTGGATTTAATTAAATATTTAATAGGAATTTAGAGTTATTTTAGCTTTTATGCTTTATTAAATAATTAAATATTTAAGTGCATAGATAAACTTAGACTTTAAATATTTAATCTATTTAATATATTATTTAATTAATTACTTGTGCATTGTAAATATTGAAATTACAGTTTGAATTCAAAATGCAAATTGCTTTTAAGAGTCAAAGTTGAATTGCACAATTAAAAGATATTTTTAATTATTAATTAGGATTTTCTTTCAATTTTGGAAGTTTAGTTAACTAAGCTGAGTGGAGTGTCTATTTTGGGATTGCATGAAAGGTGGAAGTTGAATCTATTTAGGGAAGTTCTCTTCTCATTTGAATATAACATGTTTTTGGGAGAAAGAAAAAACATTTTTGGGAGAAGTTTTGTGTTTGAGCATTTTTGGTGTTCTTGGTATTTTGTGACATTATTGTTAAGAGAAGTTTGGAAGAATTTTGGGAATCCTTGGTCTCAAGTCTTCTTGGTTATAGATCCTCTATCATATTCAAGTTTGGAGGGCTTCGGGATTCTTCATTTCTCAAAGGGCTTCATAATCGGATTTGTGGTAGAATTTGAGGTAGGCTTTGAAAACCCTTTGTTAATTTCAATTCTTGTTAAAAAATTGGTTTCTTTGTACTTGGTAAATCTCATTTGCATGTATTATGGTTAGTTGATATTTTTGTAGATTTGGGTATTTATAAAACTCTTAGATCCATTGTTTTTAGGAAAAAATAATATTTGGCATAATAGGGTTATGTTGTTAAAATTTTGTAAAAAAATTCCCTATGGAAGACCTTTAAATTGAAAAAATTAATTAGGGCTATAGTAGAAACTATAGTGTAAAAAAAATTAATAGAATTTGGAAAATCTTTCTCTTAGAAAATTAAATTAAATCAAAAAAATCATCTCTCTGGAAAAATACAAAGAAGAAAGAAAATACACGAGTAAAAAAAAAAATTTCAGAAAAGACAAAATTGGATGAGAGAAAAAAAAAAAGAGAAAAAAAGGAAAAATTAATTGTTCTTTTCCGTTTCCCCAGAGAATTTTATAAAAAAAATGTTTTTTAGAAAATTTTAAAAAAAAAAAAGTAAAAAAAAAAAAAAGTATTGTGGGGTGGGTCCCAACCCCACCACCCCACGGCAAGTCGGGTCCACCGCGACAGCCATGAGCTACCGTAAGGCAGCCGGACTGCCTTGGCAGCTGGGACTGTCTGCGACAGTCATGGACTTCCTCGGCAGTCACGAGCTGCCTTGGCAGTCATAGGCTGCCATGTGTAGCATGAGGGGGTGCGTGGGGCCTACTCCTCCATTGGTATTTGTTGTTTTTTTTTAAATTTTTCTTTAAAAACTTAAAAAATATTTTTAATATTATTTAAAATTAAATTAATTTATTTATATGTTTTTATTATTATTTAAAATTAAATTTTTTTAAATTTTTTCTTTTTTTATATAGTTGTGTTTAGATTAGTTTATTTAAATTGTTTTAAATTAGTTTAATTAAATCTGGTTTATAGTAGACTTAATCACATATTAATTAAGTTTATTAAATGTATTGATAAATTTCTTTAATAAGGTGGTAATTGAAATGTTAGAAGATTTAATGGATTTATTAAATAACTTATGGTATCGTTTAGGTTATTAGGTAATTAATTGATTAATTATACTAATAACTTTTCACCTAGAGTATATAGGTATATGAACTATTGTAAACACATTATTTCTATTTTGTTTCATTTCGTGGATAGTTTCAATTGATTATTTTATATGTGCTTATCTTTAAAGGGGAATTATTATCATTTTGGAACTATTAGGAATGAAACGTAGAACCAATTAATTTGGTTACTTTGATAAACTACTGAACCATAGTCTTTAATGATTATTGCTCTATATTTGAAGATTGTTTATGTCACTGTTAGATTTAATTGTACAATGTGTTACGTTCATTTTTGTATGATGTAAATGATGTTATTTCCATGAGTGATTTGTTTTCTATGATATGGGTTTCTGGGAATTAGAGTGCCCTAGGAAGGATACAGAGGCTGGGATATGAATTTGATTTCTGTTTTAGGATGTGGTGTGTGTGCATTGAATTATTACCCTAAATTGACCATTGATAATCCTAAAGGATAATATTTTGTCATTAGTATACTAAGAAAACAATTTTTGAACTGTCGGTAACATGATCACCGGATGACAGGTTTATAGTGCAACCCGACACAACAGTTTATAGAGGTCACCAAAACAGACAAGTGTAGAGATCACCGAAAGTGTATTAGCACAATGATCACTGACAGACAGGTTACAGTGTAAACCTACAACACAATTCAAAGAATAAACTGACAACCCAGTTCACAAAGGAACCCAAGAGCATAGACTACAAAGCAACCCAAGCACCAATCTACCGAGAGACAACTTCAATTCTGAGAAATGTGGATCTGAGTTACACGTCAAATAAAACACTTGAGTTTTATATTTAGCTTTATGCTTATCTTTTAAACCATTTCTTGAGGGACAAGTAAAGCATATATAATTATTTTAATCAGTCTAACTGATTGAAAACATGCAAACTAGGAGATCAAGGTCAAGTTGTAAACCTTTGATCATAGAATTTTTATTGTAAAGCGTGAAACCTAAATATGTCAAATACATTGTATAAATAGATATAGTAATTAATTAGAACATTATGATTGTAACCGCAATAGACACCTATGGATTAGAGAGAGTTTCATGTAGAAGGACACAAAAGACATAATTCAGTTATGAAGAGCAAGATTCAAGGCTATCAAGTAGAACAAAGGTATTAATCAATCACTATAGGTGATACATATACATTGTGTACTTAAAGGATCTGTATTTAGCAATTCAAGATTGCATACTATCAGGTCAACAAGTATTTTGACTACTCTCTAAAAATTGTAGCAAATAGAAGAAATCCTTTGAGAAGGTGGATTTAACAATCCTTATGTAAATCTCTTAACCGAGTGCACACTTAATAGTGTTTCTAAATATCTTAACCAAGTAGAGCTAACCAGTCTAAAATGTTACTCCTAACAGGGTAAGATCATCAGAAGTGATCACACTTGTAGCTTTAACCGACACCTTCCATTCTACAGATAGTGAATCTTTATGGGTTTCATCCCCACCATAGTTTTTACCTTCTAACAGGGGTTTTCCTTGTTACCATTTCTTGTGTCATGTGTACTTACATTTCATGAATGTTTCTATGAATTTTTACATGCAATTAAGTTTATGTTCTGATATTACATGCATAAGGTAGAAAAAATTCTATGGTCGGTAATACAAGGAAAGATCATTAAGGGTTAATTGATGAATTTTTTTTAAGGGTACTGATTCACCCCTCCCCTCTTAGTACACACCATTCTATTATTCCAACAATTGGTATAAGAGCTAGATTTCTTATTTGGAAAATTTAAAAATCACTTGAGAGAAAAGATCATACAATAGAAAGGTATAACATAGACAAGAATATTTAAAATCAGAAATTGCATATACAGATCTTCTATGAGAAATACAAAGAAGCAAGAATCAAGATAAGAGAGCTACTGGATGAAAGAAATGTCATGACATATCACTACAATGAAACAGACTATCATGAAGAAGAAAAACATCTAACAATCCTTAGAAGGTGGATTTAACAATCATTATGTAAATCTCTTAACCGAGTGCACACTTGAGAGAAAAGATCATACAATGGAAAGGTATAAGCTAGACAAGAATATTTAAAATCAGAAATTGTAGATACAGATCTTCTATGAGAAATACAAAGAAGCAATAATCAAAATGAGAGAGCTACTAGATGAAAGAAAAGTCAGGGCATATCACTCCAATGAAACAGACTATCATGAAGAAGAAATACCTGATTTGTTTGAGTCATCAAGATCCACATCTAGTAATACATCAGACACATCTGAAGGAAGCATTACAAGTCTGAATGAAATCAATCAACATCTGACAGAAAAAGTAAAGGTACTACAAATCGGTCAAGAGACACATATGGTAAGGATGATTGATGTTATGAATAATGCTAGACAAGCTAAACAATAAATAACATTAGCTATTGATGACAGGATAAAGATCACTGAAAAGCTACAAGAAAGAGAGACAAAGATACAAAGACTAACCGAACATCATCATGAGATCACCAATCAAATAATTTTTATGAGTCACGAGGAAAACCGAGTAAACACAGAACTCAATGGGATATTGGAAGCTATTGGTGAACTAAGAGAAGAAAATGAGAGAATGATGCATGAAGCAAGGATTTAGCAACAACATAATGATATGATCAAGAAAGCTGAAGAAAGTACAAAGAGAATGAATGATTTTCTAGATGGACAAAGAAGATTCAACAACAATACCGGTCTAGGGTATACCGAGCATGGAGAATCATCAAACCAAGCTGATCAAAAAGATGTCTACACAAATCCAAGAGCAAGGAATAATTCATGCAATCACTATGGAAAACTAGGCCATACTTCAAATGTTTGTAGGAGCAAAGCTAAAGGTATTCCTAAAACCAAATCTACATTCATAGGTAAATATTATAACTATAACAAGCATGGACACAAAGAACATGAATGAAGATATAAGGTGAAACAAATAAAGAAGGAATCTTACATAGAAAAATATTATCCTACTTACAAAATGCATGGGCACACATCTCTTGAATGCAGGAAAAAGAGAAAGAAAGCATAGAAACCAAAATAACAAGAAAGTGCTTATTAACCGAGAAGAGTCGGTAACTCATATGTTTGGGATTACAACACATGGAGAAATTGCACAACATGTGGTAGATATGGACTCATAGCTACAAAATGCATGAGGAAATGGATAAGAAGGTCTAGGAATTGGACTAACTTTGGAATGGCATGCTTACACTGTCATAAGGTCGGTCATCTAAGAAAGGACTGCAGAGATCGAGTGATAAATTCAAGCACTTTTGCTAATGGGAACACTATTGAAGATATCAAGAGAATGAGAAATCAAATGTGGAGGAAAGCTACAAGAAAAGATGATGCTGGACTGAGCACCATAGTTGGTGACACCTTATCCAATGGATCTGGTGATATCACCACCCCCACCTAAGAAGAAAAAGTAAGTATGGAACTGCACTATACAAAGTTATATTTTACATCAGTTCTATTATGAATTGATAATATGCCAAATTAGCATGAATGAAGATGCACTATGGTATTACTTATTATGAATTTGTGAATCCAATCTCATCGGTCAATACATATCAAGAATCATTGGTGTACATATAAAAGCCAAGTTGTTAGTGTAAACCGAGCATCATCGGTAACCATGTAAAAAGACAATCAAGTCTTCGCTACATACCGAGCACCGTCGGTGAAAATGTGAAAGGTCAATTGAGTTGACACTTACCCCGAGCATTGAATTCTCACTAAGGATGAAGTTGGTATGTTCCCCAAGCGAATCTGTCTTCGACCACTGAGAAGTAGGTAAAGTATTTATTGCACCACTTAGGGCATTGCCTATAAAAGGGTGACAAAAAGCTCATTCAATCACCAAGCATTTAAGAACAAAGAGTAGAGCAAATAATAGAGTGAAGAAGAGTGACCAGATTATAGAGAGATTCTCAAGAAAATTCATGGCTACTACATCAAATTCACATCAAGTGAGTAACTAAGACTCACCAAGCTCACAGTTTGTTTATGGAAAAAGCCCTAATTTCAAGAAACATGACAAGTACATCGTGAGTCACCAAGATAAAAAAATGCAAAGGACAAGAAGGCTAATCTGATTAAGAATACAACCCATGAAGAACCCAAGTACAAATTTTTCCCCGAGGTTTCTTCACAACCCCACGACGCTAGAGCATTCCCAAGCATAACTCCTAGGGTTTTGTTAGTCAAGGATGTCCGAGCCTATATCCACTGCAAATTTGCACAAACCAGAGATCTTGAAGTTGAAGAAGCTTACAAAAATCTTTACATAGATGGAAACATTAAGGATGAACACAAGTATATAGAGGTAAAAGGGTTAAAAAATTCCCTAATGTTCCCTAAAGAGTTTAAAACTGAGTGGATTCAGATAGTACTCAGTAGGGTACATGACAAGAAAATGTGGTTAGATGAACCGAAACCAATCACCAAGGATGTAATACACACAATAACTGGTTATCCAGTAACCGACAAGGAAAAATCCCTAAAAAATCCTTCTCTCCCTGAGATTGAGAAGATGACAGGTGCAGTATGGGATGACAGAAGCTTAAAGGTTAACTCCATCACTGATCTAGAAATGAAATTCAGTGCATGTGTATTGGGATACAAAGTATTCCAAGCCAGTAGAATGAATAGCATAGCATACGGAGTAGTTGACATTGCACATAATATTGTGAAGAAGGGATTAAAAATGAATCCATTCAAGCTTCTACTGAAGCAATTAGAGGAGAACATGAGGAAAATTAGGCCAGCAAGATCTAATTCATGTAAATTTGGATCACTCCTCATGTATACATTTTTCTATTTCTAGAACTTCTTCCCATCTATCGGTAATGTCAATTGGGACACTACCCGACCAGTTTCAATACAAATTAGTGAATATATTAAGTCACTAGGGGACAATTTTACATCACTCATGGATGCATACTTCACTACTTTTAAGGATAGAATGCAAAAAAGGATGAGGACACCTAAACAACTAGTGGAACAGTATAAAGATGATATATGTTTCATAGTGGATACCAAAACCATGTTGATAAAACCATTTGTATCGAGGACAACATGGTTACCACCTCTAGATCATGAGATCAACATTAATAGTAGAAAAAATTCTATTGAAGCTGTTAGCTCTTTTTCATGTAGAATTGGTATATAGCAGTGAATGCTAGACTCTTTAGTTCCCGATTCATATTCTCACAGGGAAAAGGCTAATCGACAAGGATGAAAATCCTTCTACACTTTGGGCTCCACATACCTAGGTGGGTGCACCTTCAATAGACTACTATCTTTCAGCAAGTCTGATAGTGGATTAAGGATTCATAATCCTTCTTCTTTTTAAGCCACTTGGCTTAGGAAGGCTAACCTATTGATTCTCTCTTCAAGGAATCACTAAGATGAATTGTACTGAATACAATTATCTAGACATGTATTTCAGATAACAAAAATATAAAGATTGATTGATATTTGATTGATGATAATAACCACTTATCATAAATTGACCAGTGCCTAATCTTGGGCCATAGAGTCAGAATAAAACATACATACACCAGGGATAATTAATTGAAATACAAATAAAACCTCACATAGAATTCCTTACAAAATATCTTCTCACCCTCACACCCCTGTATACAATTCCTGCATAAACCCTAACCCTCTATAATTATTTGCAAGGTTTAAACCCTCCTTGAAAGCAACTCACAAATAATGACACAACTGCCTTATAACTAGTACATTTAAGATGCCTTACAAATTAAACATACAAGAGCTAAATGTAAATACAAAAATACATCACTGGTATCAAAATAGAGATTCCATTATATTTTTATTAATAAAATCCTGATCTCAATACATTCAAATTGATTCAAAACCAAAGCTTAGATACAATTCAGAAGTCTTCTTCGCAGTCTTATTTTTACCATCCATTACAATATGTTACAACTTACTACTTATAGCTAGCACTAGTCATCTTGGGATCCTTAAAGATCAAGGATGCAACAAGATTTGGATGACTAGGCTAAAAGACAAAACTCAGAGTACAATGGGACAAAATAGAAAGTGGACAGAAAAACCACTTTTGTTACAAGATATTCCAATAGATTCCTTGTCTTATGGCCATATGGTGATTGTGTTAGCACTTTTTCTTGTAGAATCAATTAAAATAGCAATAAATGCTTGACCCTTAATTCCCAATTTAGATTCATACATAAACAAGGTTAATTAATAAGGATATAATCCTTCTTCAGTTTGAGCTCCACAAACTCAGGTAGGTGTACCTATTTTCAAATTTAGTAAGTGACTTAGAATCTAGCAGTGGATCAAGGATTCATGATCCTTCTTCTTTTTAAGGTCTTGGAACTAGGAAGGATAACCTATTGATTCTCTCTCTAAGGAATCATCAAAATGAATTTCACTTCTAAATACAATTAGCTAAGCATCCACATATCTTGACAACAGAAAGTAAAGATTTTTGAATATTTGATTGTTGATGATAATACTACTATTCAGAACTTGACCAGTGCCTAACTCCAGGCCATAGAGTCACAATAAAAACATACATTCATAAAAGATAATTAATTTAACACAACAAGATCTCAGATAATATTCCTTGCATTTTATCCTCTCACTCTCATATCCCTATATCAAATTCTTGCACAAACCCTGACCCCCTGGAACTGTTAGTAAGATTTAAACCATCCTTGATAACAACTTACTAATAGCAACACAGTTACCTTGCAACTGCTACATTTAACATGCCTTACACATTAAAAATATAAAATCTGAATAAAATTCAAGACGACATCAACAATTTGAGACTGGAAATTCCATTGTATTTTATTAATAACCTTCTGATTTCAATACATTCAGACTGACTGTAAACTTGAAAAACTAGACACCATTCAAAAGCCTGCTTTGCAGTTTTGATTTTACCATCCTCTTTCAATACAATACAACTTGCTACTTATAGATCACCTTAGTCATCTTGGAATCCTTTAGAAAATAAGGATGCAACAAGCTTCAGATGACTAGGCTATAGGACAAAATTTACACTTCACAGATAAGACAAAAATCAGGTAGAGAGAATAATAATTCTTTGTTACAAGTTATATAGTCCTTTGTCTCATGACCGCTTGAATGATTGCAACTTCCTTGAGTTTGTTAGGTCCTTATCATCTGGGATTTTTTTATCTTCATTGATGCAGAAACCTGTACTTGCCTTTGTTTAGACTACTAGGCATCACTGCTGCTTGCTGTCACTCCTACAATACTACTTTCTGTTATTGGGGTGACTATACCATATTTTCTTACCCAGGTGGTAAACACCTCATCATTCAACCAACTGAAGTTGAGAACATCATATTTTTGGCTGTTGAACTCCTCCCAATTAATACTAGCCTTTTCAATCTCTGATTCCCAAGATTCAAAAAATGCCCTGGCCTTGTTGAGAATATCAATGGTTAACACAAACCAACCTGTGTTTTCCAATGTAACAATACTATTTGTCTCATTGGTAAGTGTTTCATTCAACTTCCTTAGCCATAGGGCTTCATTCTTTATGTCTCCATCTTTCTTGAACATGTTAGGGAACATATCATACCTATCTCTAGAGAATTCTCCTCTCAAGGTCTCTATCTTTTTGATAACCATATTTTTCTTGGTGTCCAGGTCAGTCATCAATTTAAGGAATTTGTAAGTTCTTGTAAAGATGATGTCAATATTATTCTACTCCTTTGAGATGGAGTAGAATGACATTGCATAGGCTTTCTTCCCTTTCCAGCTATCAATTATCAAGCCCTAACACTGTTTATCTTCATCATGCTTGTTTATTATGTTGACAATATTCTTTCCCATCAAATATAGATTAGTGAGATTGATTTCACCAGCACACCTCTTGAGGTTAAAGTATATCTTATCAGAATGCCTCTGCTTCACCAATTCTTTAGCTTCTTTATATGCAGGGGATTCCTCAAGATCCTTTTTGTCCTCTTCTTCCAACCTTGATCTTTCAGTGATCAACCTGTTCTTTTCAACCTCTAACTCTCCTTTCTTAGCATCAATGATTTCTTGGGTAGTAGGGCTTACTGGTGCAGGGGATGGGGGGTAAGTCACAAATGGGCTGGATAAAGAAGGTTGATATGGGTCTTGGGTTAACATTCTTTGGGGAATAAATTGACCATATTGTTTATCTTCCAAGAAAGTAATTCTTTTATCCTTTTCTGAAGATTTCAGCTTTTCCTGGTTATAAGCCCCCAAAACTGTTTTGAACCTCTCATTCAAATTACTGAGCTCATCTTCTAGTTTTTTGGCAGCATTGACTGAAAAATTGGTAGTTTCCAAAGTCATATTTGCTACTTCCAAAGCCCCTATTTTTGTAACTCTTCTTACCAAGACATTACCTGAATGTTCGGAGTGATCCTCTTTTCCATCTCTTTTACTTGCTTTGTTTTCTATGGACCACATCACAAGTGTTGCATGATCTTCACTAAATTTGACACCCATTGATGCCTCTCTAGCTTTCCTTGGCTTAGCTTCTTTTCTTACTGCATCAAAAATGATTGCATCAGCAAGATCCCACTGAGGTAAAATAATGAGCCCTTCCTTTTGCACCAGTGTTCTGCCCTCATTAGGAGTAATCTCTCCAAACTTGGCTATCATATTTTGTTTTATTTCTATTTCTATTTTGTGAGGCCTACCCTAGTCTGACATAAGCTTAACACTATTTCTCATTTATATGTTTTCTTGTCGGTTCAGATTTTGTTATAGTTGGACTATTGGGAAGCATGAATTCTTTATGGATCTATTGAATCATTTTCTTGTAAACAACACCTGATTACATAATCAGAGACTCTATTAGATACTTTGTGTAAGAGATGCAGATTTATGTTTAAAACTTAGTTTTGATGGTTTTGTATATTGGATTAGTATGTGGATGTTAGATGAAATCAAGATTTAGATTTATTAAGAGTGTGTTTATGCATATGGAATAGATGTAGATATTGTTAAGTTCAATGAATCTTTGTTGCAAGTGTGAGTGAATGTATGTTCAACTTACATTATGTATTCTATTATCTTATGTGTTAATTTATTGGACCTACTGATGGGTGCAATGAGTGTGCAGGAAATTTGACCATGGTACTAATCAGGGATTCAGGAATTGACCTATGTGAAAACTGTGATGCTAAGGTCTTGTCTATAAAAAGAGACATGGACCTTGTTGTATTGTATTTTTATTCGTAAAAGTGTGGTGTATGATTGTAATTTATTTAATTAAGCAAATGTGTAATAAGTCATGCTCATGTGAAATTGTTGTCTCACTTGACACATGTGCACTCTATGTGTTGGCATGGCTAGTGAATGTGACTAGCATAGGATTAACTTTACCCAAGAGTTACCTAGTATAGTCCCAATGCTTACCCTAAGGTTTAGGAAGATAAGATTGAGTCAAGAGAGATTAGATTGAGTCTTAAGGGTTGGATTTTCGAGAGTTAACCTTGGGTGGAGTTTAGGAGGGTCATTTGGGATCCTAGGGAGTAACTAGGGTCAAAAATAACTACCCCACTTGGTACCTTAGGGGTTAGGGGTCATTTTCAGCC
>MU225014.1:250795-274157 GCA_018584345.1 Thuja plicata | reverse complement strand
CTATAGGCTTTAAGGTCTTCATAAGACCAGGCAAAAACATGTTTGTACTTTTTTAGCAGCTTGATCAAATTTAGTCTGACATTTTTGTCCAACTTTTTTCCAATGTAGACTAGCTGAGGGGAAGTTTTAGATCCAAAATTGACCTCTTCCAAATCTTCCAAGGCAACATTATATTTTTGTGCCATGTAATTGTAATTTATATTAAATAGGCCTTCCAATTCAACTAACCTTTTAGGAATATTATTAGTTGACAACTGAATGATCTCCTGATCAAAAACATACTCTTTACCATCAACAACTGCTACCAGAAACCCACAGTCAATTTCTTGACCATCATACTAATCCACATTGAATAAACCTGAGGATATCATCATCATCCTCAAATACTTGCCAATTATGAACATTATCAGGGACTGTAGGCCTAGTTTTTACTTCTACCAGAGATATACCAGTAAGAGTAACATCATTGTTCTTAAGGGAAACATTTGCAAGAAAATTTGCCATTATATTGTTAGACCTTTCTACCCAAAGGATGTTGAAAGCATCAAAAAACTCTATCTTGTCCCAGAATGCATATTTATACAATTTTAACCTTTCATCTTTGGCAGCATATTGTCCTCTTATCTGAGCTATGATTAGCTAGGAATCTCCATGTATTTTTAGACACTTAATACCGTGTTTAATAGAAATATCGATTCCCAATATTAGAGCCTCATATTCAACAGCATTGTTTGTATAATGAAAGGCTAAGAGAAAAGAATAATTGAAAGTAGTACCTGATGGGGAAATAAACAAAACTCTTGCTCCAGATCCTTCCTTTGAGCATCCTCCATCAAAGTACATTTTCCAAAGTCCTTTTTGTTGCAACAAAAATTCATCCACAATTGGGTCAGTATTTTTTAATTGTGGCTTAATTTCTTCCACAATAAAATTCTCCATATCAAAATTTACACAACAATTCAATTGATCAGGTAAAACCATCTCCACCATGACAGATGACCGGGGTTCTCTGTACAACTTGACCTCATGCCCTTTTATAGGGATAGTTGAATGGGACAAATCTAATTGCATTTTTCCACCTACTACTGCTTCCCACTACCTTGATAGAAGCATACCATAATATGGTTTAGTGTCCACTACCACTATATCCATTTTGTAGGTTTCTTCAGGGAAAGCAATGATTTTCACCTCAATATCTTTCAATGTTCCTATCACTGGAACCTCCCTATTATCCATGACATAACAAATTCTAGCAGATGTAGTGACCTAGAGACCCAATTCCTTCATGACATGATAAGACATCACATTTGTTGCAGCTCCAAAATCAATCATGCTATTTTTCACCAAGAAACCATTTACCATTAAGGTAACATAGAATGGGTCAACAGATAATGGTTCTTGTGTGATAATGTTTCCAATGCAGATATTAGAAAATTCTTTGCCCTTTTATTTTCCTTTCTCTTGCAGATAATCTATTATACCATCACTTGTTGTCAGAGGTATTTTCTCTTGGTTGGGAGCAGATACATCATCTATCCCTTTTAAATGTTCCAGAGCAACTTCCTTGTCCTCCCTTATTTTCAGCATTTCCATGAGGGGGACTAAGACTTTCATTTGGGTTAGAGTATGTTTCATGTCAAAAAGGGGCAATTCAGAGGACATATCATTCACCCTTTTCATTTTCTTGGATTTATCATTAGGTATTAATTCCTTTGTTTCTTCTTCCCCTCCAGCATGATCAGAAGAAATCCCTACTTGTTTTTCATGGTTTTCATCTTTATTTTTCTTGACATTGAAGTCCTCAGTAACTCGAGGGGAACCTTTTTTGACATAGATAGGGGCGGTCTTTCCTTGAACTGGTTGCACTATTCTACTT
This sequence comes from Thuja plicata, assembly GCA_018584345.1. Classification (NCBI taxonomy): domain Eukaryota; kingdom Viridiplantae; phylum Streptophyta; class Pinopsida; order Cupressales; family Cupressaceae; genus Thuja; species Thuja plicata. The sequence continues at coordinate 272,281 of MU225014.1, read as the reverse complement.
CTCAGGTTGTATGCATTTCTTGCTTGGTTAATTGTTGCAATAGTTAAGGACCTCTTTTCTTCATCAGTGGGAATTCTAAAATGAGACTATGAGTTATCATTCCCCACTGTATTTATAGTTTCTTGTGAAACATTTTCATCCTGATCACTTTGATAGGGTGGATTTTGTAATTGATATTCAGAACAAGACTTATCCTCTACAAACAAACTATTAGAAAATGATCCAATATCAGAGAACCATGGGTATGGTTTCTTCACTGTAAACATATTGATAGCAGGGCCTTCTTGTTCTCTCTCTTCTATTTGATCAAACATGGCTTGGGCTACTACACATTGATAGGAAGAGTGTGGCATATTGCAAGCATCACACCAGGGAGTGTTCTCAACATATTTGGCACTATTCCTTTTTAGGGGATCTGGGGTTTCCTTGACCTTTGGGTTATCTTGTCCATCAGGGACTGGTTTTCCATTATTCCAATTTGTCTTGTAAGGGTAATCTCTTAGGTTAGGTTGTTTTTCAAATCTTTATTTAGTGTATTTATTATCACGATATCCTCCTCTATCATTTTTATCCATTTTGGCAGCAAGGTCTTTTATTGCACTCACCAGTTTATCTACTGTATCATCTTCTTTGACACTTTTATTGGTTGGTCCCTTCTCTTTCCACAATTTATTGTCTTCCCTCTTCCCCAATTTCCCTGATGCTCTCATATTACTCTCAATGTCATGGCTATTTTATAAGCATCCATCAAGGTAGTCGGGTTCTTATCTATGAGTAGATAAGACATTTTTCCATCAACAACATTAATATAAGTGGTAAGACATAATTCCTCATCTAATATTAAGACTTGGAATAGTTTGTTCATGGCCTTTTGAAATCTACTGTTAAAATCAGCCATACTCTCATTTGGGAACTTCTTAATGTTATTGAATTCATTTAACATGTATCCAAAATTAACATGCTCTCTATACTATTACCTAAAAGACTTTAAAAACTCATCCCAAGAGGCAATACTATCATTAGGCAAATTTCTGAACCAATCCCTAGCATCTTCTGTTAATGACTGAACAAAAAGCTTCATAATAACATCTTCATTTTCAATCTCAAAGTTAGTTATCTTATCACGAAAAGATTTTAGATGCTCTTCAAAAGTAACCACATTATTTCCAGTGAACTTGGGGATTTTATCTCTTACCTCATTGGGGATCACATTAGGGTGACCAGGAATGCCTTCAAAGAAGAGAGCTCTATATCTGTTCATATGGATAGGCATTCTTTGGAAATTTCCATGCACATTGTCACCACTTGTTCCAGTAGCTCCTCCTTGGTTTTGAATGTGTGGTGGAACATTTTGCTTAGGGTTGGTAACTTTAAAGCTTGGGCTAGGACCACTGGGCTGAGCACTTGCATTTGGGCCAGAGTTCTTAACATTTGAATTCAAACCATACAGTTGCACCTTAGGATCACCCCTTGATTAATTGAGATTGAGTCAATAGATGGCTTTTGTGGTTGTGTTACATGATTAAATGGCATAGAGCTGCTTGTAGAAGTGTTAGTAGTAGCATGTAGAGAAGGTATTTTCATTGTCATGTCTGTTGCAGCACCTTCTACTTCTAACTTCTCTAATTGCTTGGCCAAGTCATCTTTGGCTTTTCTAGCCTGCTCCAATTCAAGATCAACTTGGGATGCTCCTATAGGGATGGTCAATTTTTTCTCAGGCTCCTCTATAGTCACACCAACAACCTTTTATTTTTCTTTGTTGGGAACCTCTTTCATATTTGTGTTAAGCTTTTCATCATGCTCAATCTCATATGGGAATAGTTGTCTGATGACAAGCCCTTCCTTCTCAAATTCATCCTTGTCAGGATTTGAGATTTTATTTGGGGATTTGTTCCTTAAATCATCAAGGTTACCAAACAATTCTGGATTCAAACCATTAACCTCTTGACTCAGGCTTTTATCCTTAAGATCATTCCTTCTAGTCTCAGCTAAGATCTCTTCTCTTTCCACTAGCAAGTCATATATCTTTTGTCCATATTTATTTTTTGCTTCAACTATTTCCTTTTCTTGTTCTTTCTTTTTTCTTCTTAAAGCCATAATTTCATCTTGCAATTTATCAGACTCATATGAAGTTGTTTTAGTAGCAGAGGTCTCTTCTAGTAGAGAAAGATTTTCTTCTATAGGAAAGAAACCTATATCAGTATTTTCTCCATCCATGAAGGGATAAAAATTGGCATCATCTCTGTAAGCATCAATTAGTCCCATGGGTCCTACATCTTTAGATGAAGATGATTTTATTTTAGGAATGGGAGTCTCCATCCTTCCCTTAGAGGTATATTGGGAATCATACTTGGAGGTACCTCTCTTGGACCATTGTTTCCTTTGAGGTGTATGGAGCTCCTCTCCAACATTGATTTTAGGATTTTCTCTTAAGTATGATCTAGTATTCCTTTGTCGACTCATCTTTCAAAACAAACAAATATTTTCAAAATGTTTAATGTGCAACACTGAAGTACACAGAGGTTAGAGTCACCACCTCTTTTCAGAGGACAAATATATATAAAGATCAAGTGCCTTGTCCTAACTCAGGTTTCCTTTTATACCAATAATTCCAAATGAAACTTGAAAACAAAGTTTCTTGATAATTCCTCACCTGGTAACCTCAAGAAAATGATTCTTCACTGCCCATATTATTGAAAATATTTTCCACCCAGTGGATTTTCTCTTGAAAAAAAATAAGGGACTAGATTATAGGTTTTATAATTACCAACTATTCCATTTGAGATAAGATCTGTATCATTTTCAGGACAAGGACCTTCAAACAGTGTGCCACGACAGATAAGAAGAAAAAAATTTCTTTAATGAATATGTGGAAAAATAAACTAATTCTCAATATTGGAAGGACAAACTCTTTCATGAACATGACTCTTAGAACATTACAAGAATCCCCAGTAGAGTCACCAATTTGTTAGCAATTTTTCTTTTAGAATCAATTAAAATAGAAATAAATGCCTGACCCTTAGTTCCCAATTTAGATTCATACATGAACAAGGCTAATTAACAAGGATATAATCCTTCTTTACTTTGAGCTCCACAAACTTAGGCAGGTGTACCTATTTTCAGATTCAGTAAGTGACTTAGAATCTAGCAGTGGATCAAGGATTCATGATCCTTCTTCTTTTTAAGTTCTTAGAACTAGGAAGGATAACCTATTGATTCTCTCTCTAAGGAATCATCAAAATGAATTGCACTTATAAATACAATTAGCTAAGAATCCACATATCTTGACAATAGAAAGTAAAGATTTCCAATATTTGATTGGTTGATGATAATACAACTATTCAGAAATTGACCAGTGCCTAACTCCGGGCCATAGAGTCAAAATGAAAACATACATTCATCAAAGATAATTAATTTAACAGAACAAGATCTCAGATAATATGCCTTGCAGAATATCCTCTCACTCTCATATCCCTGTATCAAATTCTTGCACAAACCTTGACCCCATGGAACTATTAGTAAGATTTAAACCATCCTTGATAACAACTTACTAATAGCAACACAGTTACCTTGCAACTGATACATTTAACATGCCTTACACATTAAACATACAAAAGTTGAACAAAATGCAAGAAGACGTCAACAATTTGAGACTACAAATTTCATTGTATTTTATTAATAACCTTTTGATTTCATTACATTCAAAATGACTGTAAACTTGAAAAAATAGACACCATTCAAAGCCTGCTTTACAGTTCTTATTTTACCATCCTCTTTCAATACAATACAAATTTTTACTTATAGATCACCTTAGTCATCTTGGAATCCTTTAGAAAATAAGGATGCAACAAGCTTCAAATGACTAGGCTATAGGACAAAATTTACACTTCACAGATCAGACAAAAATAAGGCAGAGAGAATAACAATTCTTTGTTACAAATTATATAGTCCTTTGTCTCATGACTGCCTGAATGCTTGCAACTGCCTTGAGGTTGTTAGGTCCTTATCATCTAGGATTTTTTATCTTCATTGATGCAAAAACCTATAGTTGCCTTTGTTCAAACTGCTAGGCATCACTAGTGCTTGTTGTCACTCCTACAGTATTACTTTCTGTTATTGGGGCGACTATACCATATTTTCTTACCTAGGTGGTAAACACCTCATCATTCGGCCAACTGAAGCTGAGAACCTCATCCTTTTGGCTGTTTAAATACTCCTAATCAACACTGTCCTTTTCAATATATGATTCCCAAGATTCAAAAAATGCCCTGGCCTTGTTGAGAATATCAATGGTTAACACAAACCAACCTCTGTTTTCCAATGTAACAATATTTTTTGTCCTATTGGTTAGTGTTTCATTCAACTAATTTATCCATAGGGCTTCATTATTTATGTCTCCATTTTTCTTGAACATATTAGGGAACATGTCATACCTATCTATAGAGAATTCTCCTCTCAAGGTCTCTATCTTTTTGATAACCATATTTTTCTTGGTGTCTAGGTCAGTCATCAATTTAAGGCATTTGTAAATTCTTGTCAAGATGATGTCAATATTATTATACTCCTATGAGGTGGAGTAGAATGACTTTACATAGGATTTCTTCCCTTTCCAACTATCAATTATCAAGCCTCAACGCTCTTTATCTTCATCATGCTTGTTTATTATGCTGACAATCTTCTTTCCCATCAAATAGAGATTGGCGAGATTGATTTCCCTATCACACCTCTTGAGGTTAAAGTATATCTTATCAGAATGCCTCTGCTTCACCAATTCTTTAGCTTCTTTATATGCAGGGGATTCCTCAAGATCCTTTTTGTCCTCTTCTTCCAACCTTGATCTTTCAGTGATCAACTTGTTCTTTTCAGCCTCTAACTCTACTTTCTTAGCATCAATGATTTCTTGGGTAGTAGGGCTTACTGGTGCGGGGGATGGTGGGTAAGTCACAAATGGGCTAGATGAAGAAGGTTGATATGGGTCTTGGGTCAACATTCTTTGGGGAATGAATTGACTAGATTGTTTGTCTTCCAAGAAAGAAATTCTTTTAACCTTTTCTAAAGATTTCACCTTTTCCTCGTTATAAGTCCCAAAAACTATTTCGAACCTCTCATTCAAATTACTGAGCTCATCTTCTAGTTTTTTGGCTACATTGAATGAAAAATTGGTAGTTTCCAAAGTCATATTTGCTTCTTCCAAAGCCCCTGTTTCTTTAACTCTTCTTACCAAGAGATTACCTGAATGTTCAGAGTGATTCTCTTTGTGAGCTCTTTTACTTGCTTTGTTTTCTATGGACCACATCACAAGTGTTGCATCATCTTCACTAAATTTGACACCCATTGATGCCTATCCAACTTGCCTTGGCTTATCTTCTTTTCTTACTACATCAAAAATGATTGCATCAGCAAGATCCCACTGAGGTAAAATAATGACCCCTTCCTTTTGCACCAGTGTTCTGCCCTAATCAGGAGTAATCTTTCCAAACTTGGCTATCATATTCTATTTTATTTTTGTTTCAATTTCATCTCTACTCTTATCTGGATGAGCATCCTGAATCCTTTTACATGCTTCCTAGAATTCATTAATATGAATTCTCCACGAAAATTGAATAAAATCTCTGGTTTTTATAAATTTGTCATCACCCAGAAATTCATCACTGGCTTGCTTGGTGATAGGATCCAGTTCTTTTCCTGCAAACTCAGCCACATTCAAATCCAATGTTGGTTGTTTAGGAGCCTCAGGTACTCCTTGCAATTCTTGGGCTGTGATAAAGATATGCCCTGTATCTCCCAATTTTACTAATTGTTCTGTCACACTTTTATCATCCATGTACAAGGGAGACTGAGAAGGGGATTATAATTCACTCTATGATTGTTCTTTTCCTTCTATCTTCTGCCTTTTAGGGGATGGCATTGATTGGGTTCTGGCATCTAGCAGTCTCTTTCCTTTTTGATCAACTATTTTCTCAATCCTAGGCAATATAGTGTTGTATCCTCTTTTTTTGTTTACTACATAACTCCCTAGTGGGACTACTCTTCCTAGTGAAATTTTTCTCAGGTTGGCTCGAGCCTTTTCTGGCTCAGCTTCTATTATCCTCTATTTCTTCTCACTAAGGGTCTACATGATTCCCTCAAATAAAGTCATTAGGGATTCAATCTTCTTGGCCAAAGGGTAAAATTCCTTCAAAGGATCATAAGATTTATCAAAATTGTGTACAAAATCCAAAGACTTCTTGTACACCAGCCATTTCTCTTTCCTAACCTCTTGGTCACCTAGATCAAAAAAATTTCTACTAATATCCTTAGGTAATTAAACTGGTGCTCTAATGTCAAGCACTTCGTTCTCTTTCTAAACATGCCCATTACAAAATCTTCATTGTCTGCACACCTTGGTACAAATGTTGCTAAGTGGTAAGGTTCAAAGTACTTATCAAACTGTGTCCACCCACCCTTTACTATGATGAAATGATGGGCTTTGGTGAGGGTAGGGAAAATGCTTCCCTTCATTTTTCCTATTAGGGATTCTTCCTATAATCCACCCAATTGTCTTATAATCTCTTCTATTCCAATATTCAGAGGGACTCTGTAGGGCAGAACATTGGGGGTTCCCCTGAATCCATAAACCCTATCACTATAGAAATAGGGTATAAAATCAAATCTCCCCAATTATGGGCAATCTTGAACTCTGGGGCAAAGTCCATAGGTCTCAAAAACCTCATCATATTAGTGTGGATCCTGGCATTTTGTTTGCACAATAATGACCTAAGCCTAGTGGAAAAAACCTTGTCAAAGTAAACATAGCTGGCTTCTTTTCTATCCCACAATAAATCAACACTCCACATCTGAACAGGCAAATCTTCATCACCTTGGAACTTGGTCAAGTCCATCTCTTCCTGAAAGAAGTCAGCATTATTGAACAAAAACATATGCATCATAAGGGAATACCATCCCATTGGATTAAGTATGTTGTTGTCTTGGATTCCTGCCAAACCTTCATGCATTTGTTGGGCAGTGTAAGATGCAAAGTCAAAAACTACTAATAGGTGGGGATGTAGAATCTGAACCATCATGAGCATTATATGGACATGCATTGTTGCCTCTTCATCTTCTCCTAGGACTTGGCATAGGGAACTATACATTTTCTTGGCTTTTCCATTAAAATAATACAATTTAAATGGTTATGGTGTTTTAGGCCCTACCACAATCAAATCCTCTATTTTGTTAAAATATCCTTTCAAGGCCTCATTTTTGTAGTATTCCCTCTGTGTCTTGTATACTTCCTTAAAATAATCAAAATCAATGTCATCCATTTGTATTGAAGTATCACTCAACTTGAAAATCCTTCTGACTTCATCGGCTGAGATGGTCAACAACACATTTCCCTGTGTGTCCCTAAAAACCCTGGATACTTTGTCATAAGTGTTGGAAATCGTGGTGAATAAATCTTTATCCATGAAAATCCTGAGTACTATCAATTTTCCTAAATCCAAGTCCCATATGTTACAATCAGGGGTAGGGGTGTTCCTCTGGCTGTAGGCAATTCTGAACAAAGTTAAACCATTCAGACTAGTTTTAACATCTTTAGCCTACCTACCTTAGTCATACAAGCCTTCTACTATTTTGAAATGGGATGTGATGGAACTATTCTCTTGATCTGGGTTGCATCACCCATGGACCCTTTTAATTGTTGCGACAGATCCTCCCTAACATTCCTCTTCTAGCAATCTACTTCTCTAGAGATTTCAATCCTAGGGGCCATCTTTTAGCTCAGGGTTTCAACAGTAACATAGAGCACGAGAATTCTGCAACTTTTATATTCACTTTAACCACTTCGACAATAATGGGAGTTTTGAGCTTTCAAACACTGAATTATATGCTTCCATCACATCATTCTATCATATTGAATTTTACTGAAGTAGCCACACACTCTACAATTAATTCACCTGAGTTGAAATTCATGGCTGTAACGACTCACTAAAGCTCACTTTGACAAATTTGAACCTAGGTCGTAGATTTCAAACAACATCTTCTTCATCTGATGGCTATCTTATTTTCCTAGAAATAATTGTTCATTTGGGACATGTGTCAACATGACTTAATTGCTTATATGATAAATGTCATGCTTCTTATCCTCAAGCAATTAAGTCCACCATCCGAATAATCCTAACTTTTCAGGAAGTTATCTCAACTTGAGTTTACTGACTACAGCTGCACATCATCACATATACCATGTGTCAACATGGCTTAATGTCTTAATCACTAGATCTTGATTACTTTTCCCTTTAGCCATTAAGCAAACCATCTGATTCTTTCATACTTGCAACCCTTTTAACATGATAACTATGATATACAGGACCCTTATGACCTCAGCTGAGCCCACCTAAGACACATGACATCATGACTTAATCACTTAAGGTATAGCTCTCAAGCATCCTCACTGCTAAGCCATCAAGTGGACTGTTGGATCAATTCCAACTTGCATGTTTCTTTAAATAGCTTCCAAAAGTATTGGGCCTACCAGGACATGTGTCCTCATGGCTTAATCGCTTATACGATAGATCTTTTGCATCTCTGGGCATCAACGATTAAGTGGGCCATTGGATCAAAAGGAATTTGTTCACCACATGAAACATTAAAATAAAAATATCTTCTCGGTGGCATGACTTAGGAAATATTAAAGTGGTTAGGATAACACAACTTTAAAACAGGACCCTTTTAAAGATAAACACATGACATAGGATAACTTAAGTGACTGGAAAAAGCAACGTGGAAATAGAACCCGCCAAGACACTTAGGGTTTTTAGATTCAAATTTGAACAAGGTTATAACATAGGCTTGGGGGTTTACACACTTTTCACCATTTTCTCAGGGACATGACCCTTTATAGGTCAAATTTTAGGGCCATTCTTTAGCAAGACTTGACAATGTTATAAAGAAATGACAAATGGGACTTCAGACAAGAATAAGACATACTCAAAACTAGATATATACCCAAAAAATTACATTTTCCCTATAGTTGCTGGGGGATAGTCTTGTGGAAACCATTTCCTGTGATGTTGGTGATGTATGATATCCATTTTCAACTGCATCAACTTCTCTGTTGTGCTTCCTCATCCACCTGCATATCCTCTCCTTCACCCAGATCAGTTATTGTGTACCTATCTTTCAAGGAAGTATACACCTCATCACTTGGCCAAATGAAGCCAATAACTCCATCTTTTCTATTGTTGATCTCCTTCCAAGTGACATGTGCTTTCTCTATCTCATCTGACCAGAATGCAAAAAATGACCTGGCCTTACCCACTATCTCAATTGTTTGAGCAACAAGTAGTGTACTCTCCAAAGTTAATATGCTATTTGTTCTAACTGCTAGTGCTTCATTCATTTTTTGGTGCCACAACCCCTCATCTTTGATGTTTCCATTCTTTCTAAAGAGGTTTGGGAACATTTCATATTTATCCTGTGAATATTCCCTTTTCAAAGTCAACACCTTTCTCATAACAATGTCTCTCCTGATATCCATATCCAAAAGTAATTTCACACATTTGTGGGTGCCAGTCAGGACTATGTCAACATCATTAATTTTCTTGCAAGAGGTCTAAAATAATTTTAATTCCTTTATTTTCCCTTTCCACTTTCTCACCAACTAATCTAGATTGTATTTGTTTTCATGATATTCATTCATAATATTGACAATCTTCTTACCTTAAGCATATATAGCAGTGGGTACTACTTCATGAGTACAATGCATAAGAGAACTGTGTATTTTATCTGCATACCTCTGCTTTACCCATGCTTCTATTTATCTGAAGGCAGAAGACTTCTCTACCCATTCTTTCTTCTATCTTTCTAGTTCTGCTCTTGCAGCTTTTAGCATGGTCTTTTCCTGTTCTAGCTTTTCTAGGGTGGTGGAAGTAGATGGTGCAAGGGAAGGAGGGTAAGTGATGATGAGACTTGATGATGAAGGCTGGTGGGGTCCTTGTGCAATCCTCTTCTGAGGAATTATTTGTACTATTTGCCTCCCCTCTAGGAATGCAATTCTTTCATCCTTCTGCATGGATTTAACCCTCTCATCATTGTATGCCTTCAGGACAAATTCATACTTTTGGTTCAGGATATCAAAAGCATCTTTCTCCTTTTCAGCTACCTTCAAAATCAAATTGGCAGTCTGAAAAGCAAGGTTCACTACCTCAATACCCAATGTATAAGAAAATCTTTTGAAAATGAGGCTACATGTATCCTCGGTTTGATCATCTTCTTTCATTCTTCTTTTGTCTTTCCTTTTTAGGGACCATATTGGAAAATTTGCATGATCTTCACTAAACTGGGCACCAATTGATGCTCCAATAGTGCTCAATGGGTTTTCCTCCTTCCTAACAGCATTGAAAACTATGGCATCAACCAAATCCCACTGGGGTAGGATAAGGACTCATGTCTTCTTCACCAGCTCCCTGCCCTCTTCAAGGGTGATTTTCTCAAATTTAGTCATTAGCTCTTGCTTGACCTCCTTTTCAATATCATCCTTGGTCTAATTTGGTTGGGCTTCTTGCACCCTATGGCACTTATCTTTAAACTCATCAAGATGAGTTCTCCATAGAAACTAAATAAAGGCCCTAGCCTTAACAAAATTGTCATCTGAAATAAATTCTTCACTGACCTATTTGGTTATAGGGTCCAGCTATGTTCCTGCAAATTTTTCCACTATGAGATTGACAGTTGTATGCCTAGGTTCCTCTAGCACTCCTTCTTGTATCTCTTGTGAAGTGACAAAGACTTTCCCTATGTTTCCCATTTGAACCAACTGCTCAACAATGGCTTGGTCATCCATATGTAAAGGGGACTGGGAAGGAGAGTATAATTCACTTTCTTTCTCTTTTCCCTCCACCTTTTATTTCTTGGGAAAGGGCATCTTTTGGGCACTAGCACTTGCTAGCCTCTTTCCTTTCTGATCAAAAGATTTGTCAATCTTGGTCATGATAGTACTATACCCTCTCCTTTTGTAGACCACATAATTTCTAGGTGGGATTATCCTTCCTTGTGAAAGTTTTCTTAAGATGGCCTTAGCCTTTTCTAGCTTAGCTTCCATTATTTTTTCTCTTCTCACTGAGGGCCTACATAATACCTTCAAATAATGTCACAAGGGACTCAATATTTCTATCCCAGGGTAAAAATTCCTTCAAAGGATTATAGGATCTATCAAAATTGTGAACAAAGTCCAAATACTTCTTGTACATGAGCCACTTTTCCTTCCTGACCTCCTGGTCACTTAGATCAAAAACATTTCTAACAATATCCTTGGGGAAATTAAATTGGTGCTCTAATGTAAAGCACTTGGTTCTCTTTCTGAACATGCCCATTATGAAATCTTCATTGTTTGCACAGCTGGATACAAACATTGCTAGATGGTAGGGCTCAAAATATTTGTCAAACTGTGCCCACCTAGGATTTATGATGATGAAATGATGGGCTCTTGTAAGGGTAGGGAAGATACTTCCCTTCATTTTTCCTGTCAAGGCTTCTTCTTGTAATCCTCCCAATTCTCTCATAATCTCTGCAATTCCCATCTTTAAAGGCACTCTATAGGGAAAAACATTGGGGGTTCTCCTGAATCCATAAACCCTTATCACTGTAGAAATAGGGTATAAAATCAAATCTCCCCAATTGTGGGAAATTTTCAACTTCGGGGAAAACTACATAGGTCTCAATAATTTCATCATATCTGTATGGATCCTTGCATTATATCTAGATAACAATGACTTAAGCCTAGCAGAAAAAACCCTGTCAAAGTATAAATAACTGGCTTCTTTTCTATCCCATGATAGATCAGCACTCCACATTTGAATAGGAAAATCCTCATCATCTTGGAACTTAGTTAGGTCCATCTCCTCCTCAAAGAAGTTAGCATTGTTGAACAGAAACATGTGCATCATAAGGGAATACCACCCCATTGGCTTGAGTATATTACTATCTTGGATACCTATTAGACCTTCATGCATTTGTTGAGCAATGTAAGAAGCATAGTCAAAAACTACTGATAGGTGGCGATGTAGAATCTGAACCACCATGAGCATCATATGAATAGGCATTGTTGTTTCTTCATCTTCTCCTAGAACCAGGAACAGGGAAATATACATTTTCCTGGCCTTGCCATTGAAATAATCCAACTTAAATGGCTTTGGTATGTTGGGCCCTACTACAATCAAGTCCCCTATCTTTTTAAAGTATCCTTTCATGGCCTCATTCCTATAACATTCCCTCTCGGTTTGGTATACTTCCTTAAAATAATCGAAGTCAATATCATCCATTTGTACTGAAGTGTCACTTAACTTGAAAATTCTTCTGATTTCATCGGCTGCGACAGTCAACAACATGTTTCCTTGTGTATCCCTAACAACCCTGGTTACTTTGTCATAAGTATTGGCTATCAAGGTGAACAAATCTATTTCCATGAACAGCCTGGGTACTATCAATTTTCCCACGTCTAAGTCCCATATGTTACAATCTAGGGTAGGGGCATTTATTTGGCTATAGGTAGTTCTAAACAAACTTAGACCATTCAAACTAGTTTTGACATCTTTAGCCCACCTTCTTATGTCATATAAACCCTCTCCTACTCTAAAGTGGGGATGACTTAAGATTATTCTCTTAATCTAGGTTGCATCAACCGTGGACCCTTTTAATTATTGCAGAAGATCCTGTCTAACATTTCTCTTCTGGTAGTCTACCTCTCCAGAGAGTTCAATCTGAGGGGCCATTTGTGAATCTAGGGTCTTTTACTGAGACAATATTCAAAATTAAACAAGAATCATGAAAGCCTTTTAAATTTCAAATCTTTACTGGAAGCTTGAATTTCACTATATCAAAGAAGACTTACCCGTTCTGCAGTTCTATCACAAGGAGCTGAAAATCGCTGCAATTCAATTCTTTGCTTGAATGATTTTGATAAATTATGGTGACTTCAAGCTGAAAAAATGAATTATATTTCTTCAATCAAATCAATCTTTTGCATTGAATTGAACTGAAATGGCCACATGTTCTGCAATCAATTTTCCTGCTTCAAATTTGCGGCTTAACGGCTCACTGAAACTCATTTTAGTAACTTTGCCTCTAGGCCATAGATTTCACACAACATCTTCTTCATTTGACGACCCTCTTCTATTCCCAGAAACAAATATTCATTTGTGACACATGTCAGCATGACTTAATCTCTTACATGATAGATGTCGTACTTCTTCTCCTTAAGTGATTAAGTCTACCATTAGATTGATCTTAACCTGTCTAGAAGTTATCTCACCTTGAGTTTACTGACTGCGGCTGCAACGTCATCACCTGGGACACGTGTCAACATGGCTTAATGGCTTAATCACTAGATTTTGATTACTTTATCTTTAAGCCATAACATGGACTATCCAATCTTTTCATACTTGCAACCTTATTAACATGATAACTACATTGTATAGGACCCACCTTTTATACCATGCATCATCACAGCTTAATCACTTATCCATTAGATCTCGAGCACTTTACCTTCAAGTGAATAAACTGACCATTGATTTTTTTTGTAGGTGCTATTCCTTTAATCCTATCTTTATGACCTCAGCCAGACCCACTAGGACACATGGTGTCATGGCTTAATGGATTACATGATAGATGTCGATCGATTTCTCTTTAAGCCATTAAGTGGTCTGTTAGATCTTCAGCAAACTCTCTATCTTTTAATCTATGGTCAGCTTCACCTTTAGTGGAATACATGTCAGCCTCTTGACACACATCAACACCGCTTAATGGCTTAGATGATAGATCTTGTGCATCTTTGAGATAAGCCATTAAGCTGACCATAGGATCATAAATAAGTTGTCTGTGTTTTACTCATCACTAGCTCAGAATACCCAGGTCCACCAACTGCCACATGTCTTCACTGCTTAATCACTTACATGATAGATGTCATGCTTCTTCTCCTTAAGTGATTAAGTCTACCTTTATATTCATCTTAACTTTAATCACCTTTATGCTTCCTGCGACATGACCCACATTACTTCCTTTGACATGCGTCGGCACCGCTTAATCACTTACATGATAGATGGTGCACATCTTGGGACTAAGAGATTAAGTCTACTATTGATTCTTTCAGGATCTACCCACTGATTAACTAAGAACCTTTATGACCATCAGACCCACCAAAGACACATGGCGTCACACCTTAATGGCTTACATGATAGATTTCGATTGGTTTGGTATTAAGCTATTAAGCGGACCGTCCGATTAAAAAAAACTTGCTAGATAGATAATAACTTTAATTAAAACATCAATGGAATTTGGACTTAGGGAATAATGTAAGAGCATAGTGTTAGGACTGAAAACTTTAATAAACATGACCACTTTAAAATGAACCCATTCGAGACATGACTTAAGTGAAAAAGTAACATGAAATTAGAAGGAATTTCAATGCTTAGGGTTTTTATGACCAAATCTACACTAGGAGATATGAAACAAGGGTTTTTTGAGAATTTCCAACTAGGTTGAGGGCTAGAACAAAATTTGCAGAGGCATGAGAACAGTTTTAACCATGATTTTAAACCTTTGGATAACATGAATGACAGGAGACTTCAAAATTTTACAAGGCATATTCCAAACATGAAATATTACCAATAGAAGCATTACTGAATGAGGAAATAGACAAATCATTAACAAGATTTGACACTTATGAGGAAGCTAAGGCAAGAATTAAAATAGGCCTAGTAGTGAATAAGAGCAACAAAAAGAAGACTAAAATGATGACGACACTTAAGAAGAAGTTATTGGTAAACGATGAAGAAACAAAACAAAAAGATGACATCGAGGGAAATTTACCCATTGGTGAAGGTGAAAAATTGAGTGACTTTGAGTCAACTAAATCTGATTCACCACTAGCAAAGAAACCAAGAACTACTATTGCATTAAGAACTAGGAGTCAAACTTCAAAAGATGCAAACTCACCACCGGTCAAGAAAGGAACAGTGAGGACTTACAAGGGAAAGCCTCAAACTGGAAAACAAGCACCAAGGAAAAGAAGAAAATACATCCAAGGAAAAGAGGACAAGGATGAAACTACATAGGATAAGAGTGAACAAGAACTCCAACCTAAAAAGCACAAAGTTCCTAAGACAATTGATGAGATTGTTGCATTAATCATCAAAATAGATAGCATATCAAATTCTAAAATAAGGCAATGGAAAACCTTATTTCCTGAGCATCAGAAGAAGATAGAAGAAGCCATTATCAAGGCAATGATAGCATTCAAATATGTACCTATACAATTAAATAATATGATTCTACAAGAACTAAATGATAGAATATCGGCCAGGTGGACTTATGCACTTCATATTGAGAAATAGATAAGGGAAAGATCCCTCGTTACAATCATGCCACCCAAATCAAAAGTTGAGGAAATTTATGAAATGATGAAGAAGCATTCAAATAAATTTTTATCTAAGATGAGAGAATATAAGGTACTCAAATGTAGATTAATATATCTTGATAAAGAAATCAATAAAAATTTGAATGAAATATTCAATACACCTAAGGAGGATACAAGCACTAATCCCAGAGCACATCTTCATAAATCATACCAAGGACATCAATCCAATTGAGTTGACAACACAAGCAAGCAAGGCCATGGATGATGTACCTCAGATACTTCAATCATTTGAGGATTCAATAGAGGTCATCAACAAAGATATAACACTTATTGATTCTGATGATGAACCAAAGAAAGATGAAGATATAACTACTACCACAAAGAAGGAAACTGAAAAGGAAAAGGATACCATGGATGTAGCATAGGTAAATATACCAGGTGACATACTATTATTGATACAAGCTATCAATATCATAATAGAGGCAAAGGAGAAGACAATTGAACCTGATGCAACCACACCGATGGACACATGTGCTGAACAAGGGAAGCAACAAGATACACAAGAGGAAAAGAAAGATGCAAAAGGAGAGGAGAAAACAAGTGATGCCACTGACAAGAACACCGAGGGTGAAAAGGATGCAATACAGACAAGGTTGATGTGGAGATGTCTAGTACCAACCAATAGGTCAATCCCGAGCAACACACAAAAGGAACAACACCTCCCACACAATCACTAAAGCAAGAAAAAGAATATGAACTAGCTATAGCTCTACATTCCCCTAATTCCAGCACAATTTCAAAGAAGAAGAAGAAGAAGAATAAAAATCCAGTCACCTTGGATGAGATTATAGAAATACATGACTGTGATCCGAGAACACTAGATTATGAGTCACTAACAAGGTATGGATAATTGTGTAAAAGGAAAACCATACAAGACAAGCTAAAAAAGGAGCAAAAGGACACACAAGTACTAGAAACTACAAAATATATACTATTGTAGATTGTACCTGACACCTAAATTGATCAAAGTGCACCTATACTTGATCAATTCGTAGTTCTTACCAATGCCATCACATCATAGAATGCAGATACGTACAAGGTAAGTGAAGAACGTGCTGAACAGAAGTGTCAATATAAGCTTATAGAGAAAATTAGATAGGAAGTGGCAGAAAAAAAGGTAAAACTTTTTGAATTAGTTACTACTATAGAACCGATAATATCAGAAGTAGTAAACTTAATTCAAAATTTGTGCACATTAGAAGCTTTCACTATCGAGCATAGTGACAAGTTGGCCAAAATTGATGAAAATCTTAAGGCAAGTGCACAAGGTCTAACAACTGATGAAAATGCATTCAAGTTGTATTATGAAAAAATTATAGAAGCAAAAAGGTTGAGACTTGAACTAGAAAATACAAAGTAGAATCTGAGATGAGGTAACTGAGCTACATGCTATGTTACTCCTGAATCTCACACTGTTGTTACAACATTTGACTTCGGAAAGAACATTGATTACCACCCCAAAGATGTCTATTACATAGAGCATATATGATATGCATGTTAGAATCACCTTGGAAATCATGACCCTTGAGAACCTAAGAGCAATGGGAGAAGAAAATGGAGGACATTCAAAACTCCCATTCCCACATTTTTGACAACTTGTAAGTATTACACCTTTGTCATTATTTTCAAAAAAGGGGGGAAATGACATGATAAAGGGGGAAATGATAAGGTGAAAGGGGGAAATGATAAAAAGGGGAAATAAATGTATAAAGGAAAATTTTACATGTACATACACTACACCGAGGCATGCACATAGGGGGATTCATATTGACAAGGTAAACATTTTGGTGTATATACTGAACATTTCAATTTTGCACATATTTGTTTCTGATACTAATGCCAAAGGGGGAGATTGATAATCCTAAAGGATAATATTTTGTCATTAGTATACAAAGGAAAGATTTTTTGAACCGTCACTAACATGATCACTGGAAGACAATTTTATAGTGCAACCCAACACAATAGTTCATAAAGGTCACCAAAACAAACAAGTGCAAAGATCACCGAAAGTGTATTAGCACAATGATCACCGACATACAACTTACAGTGTATACTGACAACACAATTTAAAGAGTAAAATGACAACACAATTCAAAAAGGAAACCAAGAGCATAGAATATAGAGCAACCTAAGCACCAGTCTATCAAGAGACAACTTTAATTCTGAGAAATGTGGATCTGAGTTACACGTCAAATAAAACACTTGAGTTTTATATTTAGCTTTATGCTTATATTTAAAACCATTTCTTGAGGGACAAGTAAAGCATAAGTAATTGTTTTATTCGGTCTAACTGATTGAACACATGCAAAATAGGAGATCATGTTCAAGTTGTAAACCTTTGATCATAGATTTTTTATTATAAAGCGTGAAACATAAATAGGTCAAATACATTGTATAAATAGATGTAGTAATCAATCAGAATATGATGATTGTAGCCGCAAAAGACATCTATGGATCAGACAGAGAGTTTCATGTAGAAGGACACAAAAGAAAAAATTTAGTTATGAAGAACATGATTCAAGGCTGCTGAGCAGGAAATAGAGGTATTAATCAATCAATATAGGTGATACATATACATTGTGTACTTAAAGGATCTGTATTCAGAAATTCAAGATTGCATACTATTAGGTCAACAAGTATTTTTGACTACTCTCTAAAAATTGTAGCAAATATAAGAAATCCTTTAAGAAGGTGGATTTAACAATCCTTATGTAAATCTCTTTACTGAGTGCACACTTAACAGTGTTGCTAAATCTCTTAACCAAGTAGAGCTAACCAGTCTAAAATATTACTTCTAATAGGGTAAGATCATTAGAAGTGATCACACTTGTAGCCTTAACCGACACCTTCCATTTTGCACATAGTGAAGCTTTGTGGGTTTCATCCCCACCACAAATTTTGCCTTCTAATAGGGGTTTTATACGTTACCAATTCTTGTATCATGTGTACTTACATTTCATGAATGTTTCTATAAATGTTTACATGCAATTAAGTTTATGTTTTGATATTACATGAATAAGGTAGAAAAACTTCTATGGTCTGTAATACAAGGAAAGATCATTAAGGGTTAATTGATGAAAATTTTTTAAGGGTACTGATTCACCCCTCCCCTCTCACTACACACCATTCCATTATTCCAACAACCATATGAGCCATATTGATTATGTACTATCTAAGAGTGTATGTCCTTGTGATTGTTCTTGTTATGTGTGGGGAACTGTATTGGGTAAACCTCTATTTGACCTATGCTAGATCTATGTAGGATCTGTGAGCCTAGGATAGGTAACCTAGTTGTATAGTAGGGGGTGGCTTGAAATAAGTTCTAGAGCCCACAAGTGGCTACTTAGATCGATTATTGTAAGTAATCTTAATAAGTGAAAACATAATGTGTAGCTGAGAGATCTTAAAATGAAATAATAAGATGTGTTTCATCACCCATTCTTGAGCACTATTATAGGATAAGATGGAGGATGAGATGATGCTTTCTTCATTGAGGGGTGTGTGTTTGGCATAGTTAGTTACTTTTTCTATTTGAGAGGTCATTAATACCATGTATGGTCACTTGAGTTCCAGGATCCATTGGGATTTCTAGGACAAAACTTAAGGGTTAGACATACATGATCACACCTTCCTATATACAGTCTAGATTTCCTATGTGTGTAGTTTGCCTCTGGATTAGTGAGTCTTACCTTTCATTATGTGTAGTACACTTGGATTTAGAGAGCTATCAGGATCCCCTTTCTTAGTGGTTACTTTCTTCTTTGGTTTTGGATATCTGAGTGGGGTCTATTGTTATCTCCTCAGCACGGTGGGGTGGAATTTTATAGCTCCACATGGACGGGTGGTAGTGATTATTTTAAATATGAGATTCGAAATCCTTATTCCAGTGCTTGATGGTACTTATGTAGTTGAGCTATTTATGATTCTTCATCGGTGGTATTTTACTTGCCATTCATTATATTGTAATCTTGTATTAGCATATTGCATGTGATACCTAATTTGGATATTGTATTATATTGTTAGAGTGATTACTACATACCTTGTGACATGTGCAGTGGATGTGAGTTTATGTAGGTTCTATGGTTATCCATGAGGATTGTAATTAGTATTTTTAAGTTATATTTGTTACATCTATTTTATATGGAATCTTTTGTTATGGTTATTTAGTTGAGTTTTACTTTCACGTAATTCAACGTCATGGAACCCTTGAGTCTTGTAATCTATGTTTGTATATGTTTATGTGATTAAATGGTAATTGATTCCACATTAATGTATGTCTTATTGTGTAAAATTTAGAAAAAAATATTGTTCATCAAACTTAGTATCATGTTCTAGGTTAATCTCTCTTGGGTTCCCTAGCGGGGCGTTACACTTGGTATCAGAGCCCTAGTTTCTACACTGGGAATTCTGGGAATTGTATGCTCATTAGGTTTTGTATAGCTTGTACTTGAAACTAAACATAGAAATACAACATTATTTTTTTTTAGATTTATTGCTTTGTGGTTATTCTTACCCTTTAGTTTTGTTTCGAGCTATGTTGTTATTTCTCATATGAATCTGTGGTTATTTCAGGAATCATGCTTGATACTAGAGCTTCTAGAGAGCATGGTAGAGGTTGATCTAGTACTTGTGGGAGGAGTGAGAAACATAGCCCTTTTACAAGTGTTAGACATGATAGTGGTCATCAGCAGTACATAGATGATCAGAGAGAGGAACACCAGGATGAGTCTAAGGAGCTTGGTACTAGATAGTTACAGCAGGTGATATTAAATTATCTTCCTGAGGAGGTCAGAGTAGAGAAAGATGCTTCCCACTACTCTCATAGAGAGGAGAGGGAGAGGGTGAGGTCTAGTAGTCCTCCAAGGAGGACCATCAAAGTGGATCCTGATGTTGTGGCGGCGATCCACATGAGGGATTTGATGAGAGGATGACATAATCCCTTTGATGGGAAAGGATCAGGGTCTGAGGAAGAGACATGTCTCATTACCTTGGAGAGGAGTTTCACCATAAATCCCTTTAGTAGTAATACTAAATCTAGGTATGCGGTGATGCAGCTTTCTCATTTTGCAGCTGTATGGTGGAAGATTGAAGAGGAAAATTTGGGGCTTCAGATGGACATAGTGACTTGGGAGTTATTTCTTTAGCACTTTCAAGAGTGCTTCCTCTCAGATCAATGGAGACAGTAGCAAGTGGATGAGTTCCACAATCTGAGGCAGTTGACCCTGACAGTCGAAGAGTATGAGTGTCAATTTTTTGAGCTCAAACAACATGCGGGTTACGGATAGGATTCAACCCTTATGATACAACATTTTGTTAGAGGTATTTATTCCCACATTGTTGGGGATATAATCTCTTTGAGCCTACGACCCTATGGGTGATGGTCATTAAGGCCACTCTTGCAGAGGATAATTTGGCCTTGGGACATATAAGTTGACATGGTGCTTAGACAAGTGGTGCATCAGGTTCAGGGTTCAAAGGTAACCAGTCACAGGGAAATGGAAACCTCAAGAAGCCACCTAACTTCTTTAAGGGCAATCAGAACTAGCAATAGCAAAAGGGTCCTCCTCCTACTCAGAGTGGTAAGAGCTTTTGTAATGGTCAATGCTTTAGGAGTAATAAGTTATGTCATCCTACACGGAGTGCACAACCGAGTGCCACGAGAGGTAGCTTCCAATAGTTGAGTGCACCCTATGATGGGAGAGGAAATAATAGAGAGAAAAGATGTTTTGCATGTGGCCACTTTGTCCATATTGCAGTTAATTATCTTTAGCAAGGACCTAAGTATTCAAAAAAGAGGCCGGTAGCTTTAGAGCCTACAGTGTGCTAGCACTTTTTCTTGCACCACAACCTTAAAATGATAGTATACTGATTATAATTGAATGAAAACTCCCTCAAGCAAGAGAAAGGATAATTTCTAAGGATTGGATAATATCCTTCTTCATTTTTGAGCTCCACAGACTCAGGCAGGTATTACCTTTTAAAGATTACTGATATTTCAGCCTATGTATTTGGTGGATTAATTCATTCACTGGCTA
>MU225014.1:225930-238322 GCA_018584345.1 Thuja plicata | reverse complement strand
TGTGTCTCACAAGAAATAACATTATTACCTGCAAACTTTGGGAGCTTCTCTCCTATATCACCCACATCTTTAGGAAAAGCATTAGGGTATCTTGGAATACCAACAAAATCAAATTGCTTATACCTCTTAGTATGCAGGGGTTTCCTTTGAAAACCATCATCCTCTTTAGAAGTAGTAGCTTTTGCTTTAAAATCTGTAATATTCTCTGGTCCAGTATGAAAATATTTTGAAGACTGCAAAAAATCTATCTTTTTCTTCATTTCAATTGTTGTAGCTTCCATTTGTGCATTTTCCAACACTTTTTCCATGGTTTCTTTTTCAATTCTCAAATTTTCTAAATCAATTTCTAACTTAGACATTTGTTCTACCAAAGGCTTCTGAAGTTTAGGTTCTTGATCTCTATGTTCACTCATCTTTTGTTTACCCTTATTTATTTGTAAAGTAGAAGCTTTACGAGTGAATGGTATTTCTTGATCCTTCTAGGACCTCTTTGTATCTTTCATAGTTTTATATTTTGAAGGTCTTTTTCTATTGTTATCAAGATCCTTATGATCATTCTTTTTCTTTCTTATTTCTCTTTCCTTTTTCATTTGTTTAACTAGGGCAAGCTGTTTCAAAATGAACTTCTCTTCATTTGCTAGCATATCAGAAGGGGCATCTTCTGAATCTGAACTAGGTGTAGTAATCTCCTCTCTCTCATTTGAAGTAGAAGTAACTATGGGTGTTTCTAATACTCTTTCAGTAGCCTCCTCATATTCTGAAGTATTTCCATCATGAGAATGCTGATTGGTATTCATATCTCTCCTGATATTAACCGCTTTACCTTTTAAAGGGGTTTCATCCATATTAACTTGATTTCTCTTTTTCCTCCAAGACACTCCTATCCTTGAGGATGATGGAATTCCCTCATGTAGTACCATTTTAGGATCAGTTCTTACCCTTGATCTAATATTCATTCTGAAAGACATTTATTTCTTTTACACTAATCTCAAATATTTTCCTTTTAGAGTCGCCACCCAATAACTTGGGATGAATACTTATTAAAGGGTACCTTATCAATAAACACAAGTATGATTTGTAAACAAGTTAAAATTTTAAATGCCAGAGATTTATTATTACTTGGGCAAGAGATATTCTACAAATTCTTAACAAGACTTTAAAATCTCTAATCCCCAGTAGAGTCGCCAATTTGTTAGCCTTTTTTCTTGCACCACAACCTTAAAATGATAGTATACTGATTATACTTGAATGCAAAATTCCTCAGGCAAGAGAAAGGCTAATTGCTAAGGATTTGATAATATCCTTCTTCATTTTTGAGCTCCACAGACTCAGGAAGGTATTACCTTTTAAAGATTACTGATATTTCAGCCTATGTATTTGGTGGATTAATTCATTCACTGGCTATACACCTAAAACCTCACTGTAACAACTTATAGAATACTTTAGAGATTGCAATGATTAATTTGAAATAGAGTATTATAAGCCAGGCTATGGTTTTGATAACATGAATGAATGAGACAAGGATTTGCATCCTTCTTCCTTTTGTTTTAAGGAGGGATAACCTAATGATTCACTCTTCAAGCAATCACTAAAATGGACACTGTCCTGCTGACATGAGTCCCTAATGAGTTCAGTTTGTTTGTTCTTAGTAACAGAAGTATTTTGATTGAAATGATTTTGAATAGTTTTGAATACTTGGATGATGATAGATTATCAGTTTAAGACCTAGATCAGTACCTATCCTTTGGGTCATAGAATCAATAAGCCCAAGTCTCATATAAACAAAACACTGTAAGCTACCTTACAACCTACATGCAATTCAAATAAAATGCCTTAAAAATTATCTAGTTACCTCTAAAATACTATATCAAATCTTTAAAAAACTAATATACTTCCTAAAACTACCCACAAAACTTAGTTCTTTGCATTAAAAAGAAACATGTAAGTAATTAAATAGTTACCTTGTAACCAAAATGCTTCAGACTACCTTACAACCTTAAGAATAAAAAAGCATATACAGGAAATAAAGAGACAACAATAAAGAAGAGTAAAATTGCACCGTATTTTATTGATATGATCCTTCTTTCATACATGAAAAAGCTTTGAAGCTTGAAAACACAGACACAAATTTAGAAACTCTTATTTTACAATATATTTCATCTCTCTTTTACCATTACAAACTTTTTACTATTTATAGGTCTTTAACCATCTTGGAATCCTTCTCAAAATGATGCTACAAGATTTGGATGGTCTTAGAAAACCTAAACCTAAAACTATAGAAAAGACAAAAGAGGAGAAAGAAGAAGTGGTGGAAAGACAAAGTCAAAAGATGAAATTAGATATTGGATCTGGCGAGTTCATTCTGATAGTATTCATGGTAGCTGGTCACATTTATGTCAAACTTGGGCGACCGTCTTTACATGCTCACCTACCTTTCTTTAGTAACAACTGACAATCTTCATACTCATCAGTGAGGTGGCAAATGTTCACCTTTATTCGTCATCCAGGATTTCTTCCTCCACCATGGGTTTCTTTTTCTTGGGCCTAGTGATCAGTTCCCATGCTATCTCTTCATCATCACTTGGCCACTTGAAGTCTTGGGTGGCTTGTACTTGTGCCTTTTGCCTCTCCCATCTAACATTAGTGATGTTCTTAACATCCAATAGAAACTTATTCATATCAGTTTCTGCCTTGAAAGCCTCATCTAAAATTTTATTAAAACCCTCAATGTCTATATCTGATCCTAAAATAAATGTTTCATTGTTAGGCATCTTTCTATCAAATTAATTCCTCTAGGCATCTAAAGCCTTTACCTGATCATCTTATCCTCTGAGGGAGGGAACAAATCTATTGAAATCTGCAGCAAAGAGGCTCAATTTTACCTCTATTTGATTCAACTTTCCCTTGAAGAATGAGAGAGGAACATTAACCTTTTTTATCTCATCTTCCACCTCTGATACTATCTCTGGCAAGTCTGATCTCAGGGTTTGCAAAGATGCAAGCTTTTCAAACAATTGCATTCTGGTAGACCATTTGGTAAAATAGGGGTTTAATATGAAAAGATACCCCATGACCTCAGCATGCAAAGTTGGCAATTTGTTATAGGCATTAAGGATAACATTAGTGTTATCCTTCAAGAATTCAATCCTATGTAGTAGAATGCCCCTTAATGCATTCAAGGCTACTTCATTCTTATTTTGTACTATATCCTCCTTCTCAACCACCTCTTTTTATTTTTCTTTGTCTTCAATTTGCAAAATTTGTGGTTGCACAGGCACATACATCACCTTAGGCTTCTCTTCTAATTCCTTCATTAATCTCTTGATTACCTGATCCTGCTGATGCATCTAGATATGGCATAATTCACAGTCCTTAGCCAATGCACTACTCTCCTCTATCAGCATGTTACACTTGTCAGACAACTATTTTGTGTTATCCTCATTCAAGTGTGCCCAATGTGTCATGATCTGGGATATTTCCAAATCCTCTATATTCTGTACAGACCAAACCATTTTATTGCCCACCATATTTTCTTGAATATTTACCAGTTGAGGTTTCTAGTCCTTAGGGAAAAGGTTCCACATTGCAAAGGCCTGAGATTTTGGGCTATACCCAAATCCTTTAATCATATCCCCTGTTTGCATTTCACTTGACATCTTCAAATTTGGCTTCTTTCTTATTTGATCAATCATGAAGGCAGAAGCCAAATCCCATCCCTCAGCAAGTAATATGCCACTGTTCAATACCATTTTTTTGGCTTCATCAGGTGAGATGTCCTCATTATCTGGGTCATATGATTGTAGGGCTATTAGGTCCTCATTTGTTATAGTTTCCTCCCCATCAACAGTTAACTAAGCTCTAATTTGCTCCTTTTTATGCCACCTTAGGAAGTCTTTAAACTCCTCAGTCTTAATGAAATTATCATCATTTAGAAATTGTTGTTGATGTAACAACCTTTCATCAACACCAACTTTAAGGGGAAATTCAACATTCTCTTCCATATCAGGTTGCTTTTTCTTGCCCTCCCTAATCAACTTTCTCAGGTTATGATCATATAACCTATTCCCAGGCACTAAGGCACTTTCCTTATCTTTTTTCTTTTCTTTCCTTTCAACTAAAGGCTGGCCTATTTCTACCTTTTTCCTTTTAGCTAAAGGATCCTCTACATCATCAGGTTGTGTGGCCTCTATTAGTTCTACAATATGGCCTTCAATACCTTGCAACTGTGGTATCTCAGCAACGTCTTGCTGAGGCTGAACATATCTGGTAGGACGGGCATAGTCACTGTCACTACCACTATCATACTCATATTCTGAATGATCTAGATCCCGAGCACCTTTATTATCAAGAACCATTTCCAATTGTTCAGTAAGCACATAAAAGTTATCAATCATGGCTTTTATTTTGTCAAAATATGGCAAGTCAGGGTAAAAACCTCCAAAAGCCAACCCATTTCTTTTAATTTGATTTTCAAGGTTCAACAACTCCTGAATCCTTGTTCTCCTTGTCTTGATGTCATCTTCATCAAGAATATTCCTTGTTGCATCTTCCTCAATACATTCACAATGAACATTTGTATTTGGAATTGTAGGAGTATACAATTTTCTGACTCCTACCATAAAACCTTCAAGATCAATGTATCTATATGAGGCTGTCCCCATTCTGCAACTTTCTAACCACTGGCTAATTGCATCAATGGCACCTTTTCCAATAGTAAAATCTAAGATTCTGAACTGTCTAGGGGTTATGGCCCCCTTTCTGTGTGATGCAAAGTGCTCATTGTCTGTTAACAACAACTGCTAAACAAATTCCATTGCAGCAACTCTTGCAGGCACATGGTAAGGCAAGAAATGAGGTGGATGTATGCATCCATATACCCTTATTATGGTATAGTTCTCCTCTAAGAAGAAATCTCCCCAATTATGGTCTCCCTCCCATTTATTCGAGTAATCACAAGGCCTTAACAGTTGCATAACCTTAATAGGGAGCCTTGTCCTGCTAATGCCCAGACTCTGTACTATCAGATATACAATCCAATTCTGAAAAGCACAGTAATCACAATCCCTAGATGTATAATTCTAAATCTTTATCCAGAACTAGATAGGATTAGGTCCATCTTGATAGAACCTCTGAGGGGTGAAATTACTCACATCCATGATTACAAAATTAAAGTGCAACATGAGATGCATGAGGATGGAGTAGTGTAAGAACTTGGGCTTCTTCTCCTTAGGATCCTTCATCTTCTTCTGAGTGGCTATGAATCCCTCATGCATCTTGTCAATGATATAATGTATATAATCATAGCTAGTGCTAGAATGCACCTCCTACAAATCTAGCACCATCATCAATACCCCGGCATTGATCTTATCTACTTCCCCATCTATCCCTAGCACTCTACATAGGGCATAGGCAATGTACTTAATGTAAAAATGCAAGTCTTTGAAGTAGTAAGGGCTTGTCCCAGATATAGGGCCAAGATTTTTTCTCACTTCCTTGAACATGTGCTTCTGTAATTTTTCCCTTGCAATACCCAGCTTCAAATTATACCTTGCTTCATGCTTAGTCATGTCAATCTTTGTGGACATGGTATTATACAAGCCAAAAGCTTGCATGAATGAATTTCTATTTAGGATGAGCAAGGCAGTGCCATCATCCCTCTTAATTGTCTTAGATAAGACATCATAATGACTGGCGAGGTCTAAAAAAAAATCTACATCTATGTAGACATCAGGAACTATCAATTTAGCTAAACCATAGGCCCAAGGGTTTGATACTGGCATAGGTTTATTAGAATTCTTTAAAAAGTAGTTAAAAAGGGAAAAACCTGTTGTCCTCAGAGTATCAGCATCTCTTATATTGCAGTAGTCATCTTTAAGCAGATTAGCATCTGCCCTCCTGTTCTGAGTTGAGCCTGGCAATAATTTGGGGAATTCATTTAAGAAATTTTGTTTCACCTTGGAATCTTCGTCTGCATCCTAACTTCTCCCACTGGTAGAAGCCACACTGACTGCTCTGCTCATGTTTGCTGTGTTTGAATCCCTTCTTGTTTACCGATATATAGACAAATGTACTCCCAAGACTCACCTTACTCCTCTATGCACAACTCTTGGAAAATCAAAGCATCCTGATCAACTAAATATTTTGCAACTTTGCTAGCTTCTTCTCTCTTCTCAGAATACCTAACACTTCTTAGCTCTGAAATTCTGAAAGCAAGGTAAGTTAAAATGAATCTTTGATCAACTCTTTATGGTAATTATTTGAAGTACATGGCTCATCATTTTGAAAATCATCAATTTATGTCTTCAATTCAGCATGTTGTGAATTAATTAAAAACCTAGCCATAGCTCTTGAGTGTGACAGGAAATCAAATTCATATATGTGCAAAAATTTATAAAATTCAAATGTGATGATATGTTTCACTGTGATTGGTTCTCTATCATACATCTCAGCTACCCCTTTTTTCACAGTAATCAATATCCAAGCTTGTTATTGGACGCTGAATGATTCATATTGTCATGTCAGACACTGCCGCCTTTTCTTATGATTTCATATCCAGTGACTACGTGACTGCGTATGATCTCCTTGTCACTGACCCAAGTCTTTAACCTTTGATTCTTCTAGAGAATTAGTGACAATGCAACTTTCCCCGTCCTAGTTAACCATAGTCTACTTCTGGCGATCAGGCGATTGTGTAAATCAAAGTCGCTGGAAGAAAAGTTTAACTCATGTTTTACTTAGAGACTCTACGACTAACCATTATTCTTAACTTTCACGGTTATCTCCATGTCACTGAATGCTTACTTTTCCTTACAAGACCACACGACTACCTTTAGTCACCTAATTGCTGAATACCAATGTTATGTGACTTACCCTTCAGAGACAACACGACAAGTCTTTTACCCTTTGGCTCATTTCACAACCACGTGACATACCCTTATCTCTAAGTTGCGAGTACCTTTTCCTTTGGGACCTTTTATTTTGAGACTTAACGACCACCGTAGGATCTCTGAATCATTGCATCTGATGGCCTCCGTTAAATCGCTAAGTAATATATCATACCTTCAAATCTTCTAGAGACTACGCAACAACAAAGGCTTTTATACTTAGTCTCTTAGTCACTAAATAGTCTTTTTTCATCTGGAGACCACGCGAAAAGCTTATTTAATCAACTTACCTTTGGACACATGTCTCATTTATTACTCATCTCTACATTTTTGAACAGAAAGCTGACTCAGTTATCTCAATCTAGCGACAACCCGACTGTGTTTCTTTTCAAACTGCATACGACTAGTCACGAAGTCTCAGTCATTTTCTCTTAACCGCCATTCTTTCTAGAGACTACGCAACTGACCGTGTACTGCTTACTTAACTGCAGGCCAATCTAGTGATTACATGACATAAAGGAATCACCAAGTCTCGTGACAAAATGTTAACTGTTGATCTTTTCTCGTGACAGCGTGACTTGTTTGTGGGCCCCGTCACATATTGCTAACCTATCTTCTCATTTAGAGACTATGCAACTGAAGGGCTCCGCCAGGTCTCCAAAAGAAAAAGGAATATTTGAAATATTTTGGAGACATCCCGACATAAGGTAATCACCAAGTCTCTAGGAACAAAGGAATATGCCATCCAGATCACGCGACTAGGCGACTAGGCATTTTAACACATGACTTAAGTGAATCCAGAAAGGTAACACCAAAATAGAAATGAGATAAATGTTTTAAGGGTATTTCTCAGTTTTGTGTAATAAACATGACCTAGGGTTTCAAGGCTTTGCAATTTTTACATGGGTTCTGACCTAAAAATCAGAAGATTTCAACAGAGAGAAGACACATAAAACTAAGAGACTTATATTTTTAGGCACAAAGAAAGCATGACGACCACAAAAAACTGGCAAAGAGACCAGAACTGGGAATACAACCAACACAGTGGGAGATGAAGGATGCTCTCATAGAGTTTTTGTAGCTTTGGATCACCATCAGAAAGTGCATTAGGGTACTATGGTAGAGACTTTGGTTGGCATACGAGGTATTTCTATCTCTGTTTTATTTGATTCCAGAGCTATAGATTCATTTATATCTCCTTTCTTAGTTGAGAAATGTGGGCTAGTGGCTGCAAAGTAAGAGGTAGGATGGCAAGTGGAGTTAGCTTCAAGGGCTAAAGTAGCCACAGATTCTTTGGTCAATAAATGTGAGCTGAATTTAGGTAAATTCATTACTTCAGTTGATCTTCATGTGATTCCTTTGGGATCATATGGGGTTGTATTGGGAATGGATTGGTTGGGAGCTCATGGGGCTAACATTGATTGTAGAAGGAAGACCACCCAATGCAAGGATGATGTGGGTAAGGATTGTGAGATTGTGGGAATTCCACATCCCATATGTCTTTGTATGATTTCCGCTATGCAACTTAAGTGGCATTTTCAAAAGGGTTTCCAAGTGTTTGCAGTAACTATGAATGAGTTAGATGAGGTGGAGAATGAATTCAAGACCCTTGATAATCCTATTTTGCAGGAGTTCATAAATGTCTTTCCTAGTGAGATTCTAGGTATGCCACTAAGGCATGACATAGACCTTCACATTGAGCTTGTTCTAGGAGTAGAACCTATTTCTAGAGCTCCTTATCGGATGACCACTCATGAATTAAGTAAGTTGAAGCTGCAGTTAGAAGAATTATTGGCAAAGGGAAGAATTTTACCTAGTGTTTCTCCTTGGGGAGTACCTGTCCTCTTCGTTAAGAAGAAGGATGGATATTTATGCTTGTGCATTAACTATAGATAGTTGAATAAGGTAATGAATAAGAACATGTATCATTTGCCACTGATTGATGACCTTTTTGATAAGATTAAGGGAGCCAAGGTGTTCTCTAAGATTGATCTCAAATTGGGTTACCATTATTTGTGTATCTAGGATACAGATATCTACAAGACTGCATTCCTCACTTGCTATGAATACTTTGAGTTTACAGTGGTACCTTTTGGTTTGATGAATGCTCCATCAGTATTCATGTGCTTGATGAATGGATTCTTTCATAAGTATCTAGATCACTTTGTGCTTGTCTTGTTGGATGACATATTGATATATTATAATTCTATAGAAGAGCATGAAGGGCATCTTCATTAGGTATTGCAGTGCCTGAGGGACAATCAGCTATATGCCAATTTAGCAAAGTGTGATTTATTTCAGTTAGAGGTTCAATATCTAGGACATGTAATTTATCGAGAAGGTATCTTAGTAGATCCTTTTAAGATACATGAAATTGTGGAGTGGCCAGCACCCACTAATGTGTTTGAGGTTCATAGCTTCATGGGTCTAGCTGGATACTACTGCAAGTTTGTTAAGAACTTCTCTAGAGTTTCACAGCCTATCACTTCTCTTTAGAGGAAAGGGAAGAAGTTTTTTTGGATGAAGAAGTGTGAGGAGGAATTTCAGAACCTCAAGGGGTGTTTTACTAGTGCACCTATCTCAGTGGTACCTGATCCAGTGGGTGAATTTGTGGTTTGTGTTGATGCTTCATTGGAGGGGATTGGAGAATTCCTTATGTAGGAGGGACGAGTGATTGCATATGAGTCTAACAAACTCAAGGATCATGAGTTGAACTACCCTACACACAATCTTGAGTTAGCCATAGTTGTTCATGCATTGTTCTAATGGAGACATTTATTTTTGGGATATCGGTTTGAGCTTCACAGTGATCATCATAGTTTATAGTACATCTTTACCCAACCTAATCTGAATGCTAGACAAAGAAGGTAGATGGAGTTCCTTTATGAGTATGAATTTGAGATCAAGTATATTCATGGAAAGGAGAATGTGGTAGCTAATTCTTTGATTCATAAGCAAAAAGGTATTTCAACATTGACTCTCAGTGTGGATTTGTGGAGTAGGATTCTCCAGGCGCTTCCTAGAGATACTTTGTATAAGGAGGTGAAGTCAGAGATTGAGTTGGGAGAAATTTGGGGGGTAGATTCTCAAGATTTGTTATGGAGTCAGATGGTCTTTTGTGTCATACAAGATGGATCTATGTACCACCATCAAATGATCTACATACATTAGTTTTATCTGAGGCTCATCGTGCATCTTATTCAGCACATGATGGTGTCAAGAAGATGCACATAGACCTTTGACAACTCTACCATTGGTCTAGTATGAAGTGTGACATTTCTAATTTTGTGGCTAGATGCCTAGAGTGTCAGAGGGTTAAGATAGAACATCAGCATCTAGCAAGGCTTTCAGAACCAAATCTCATTCCATCTTGGAAGTGGGATATCATTTTGATGGATTTCATTGTTGGTTTTCCTTTGAATCCTCATAGACATGATGCTATCATGGTGACTGTTGATCGGTTGACCAAGGTGGCACATTTATCCCCTATGAGGTCATCTTATACATCGACTTCAGTAGCCAAAGTCTTCATGCAGGATATTGTAAGACTACATGGCATTCCTCGCAGGATTATCTTGGATCAAGATCCTGTATTCACTTCCACATTTTGGACCTCATTGCAGCATGATCTTGGTGCCCAACTAAATTTTAGTTTAGCGTACCATCCTAAGATTGATGGATAGAAAAAGTGGGTTAATCAGGTGCTTGAGGATATGTTGAGGATGTATGTCATGGATAAACAGACTCATTGGGAGGACTATTTGTATCTAGTTGAGTATGCATATAATAATGGTTATCATAGCTCCATTGGCATGTCACCTTTCCATGCTTTGTATGGTCATCCTTGTCATACACCTATGAGTTGGGATAGATTAGAGGACCGTATTCTTCTTGGTCTAGAGATGCTTTGAGACATGGAGCATAAGGTAGTGTGTATTCATGAGCATTTGGTCACTACACAGGATAGACAGAAGAAGTATGAAGATGCTCACAATGTGGATAGATAGTTTGCGGTTGGAGATAGAGTGTTCCTGAGGGTGCACCCACAGAAGAGTCTGATCTGTTATGGAAAGGGTTCAAAGTTGGCACCTTGTTTTGTTGGGCCGTTTGTGATCCTAGAGAGGATACGACCAATTGCTTACCATCTTTCTTTTTTACCTAGCCTATCTCTCATTCATGATGTTTTCCATGTTTCTATTCTTAGACGCTATATTCTAGATATTTTGCATGTTCTTGACTAGAATGATTTACAAGCAGAGGATGGGTATTTGTCTTTTGATCCAATTCGTATTCTTCAACAACGGGGTTTGACCCTCAGGGGTTGCACCATCGAGCAGGTAAGGGTCCAATGGAACCCAAATGATGAGTCATTAGCAACTTGGGAAGATGCGGCAAGATTATAGGATTTATATCCCTATTTGTTTATAGGTTTCCAAGAGTAAGCCTAATCCTAGGGGGGTGGATGTGATACCGACCCATAGTTTTCTTTCAGTTTCTGATGTCAAACTCTTTTAGGCTATTATTTTAGTTGATTTGTCAGATTTTTTTAGGCTCACTACTACATTTGACCTCATTTTTCTACCAAAAATTTTGACCATCAATTAAAAAGATTTAGGTTGGTCAGATTATAGAAGGAAAACATCTTTTTTTTTTAATCCATGCCTATGTTAGTCAAAATTTTGACCAATACCATGTAGGTCAAAAATTCGACCAACATGGGCATAACTTTAAAAAGAAAAAAGATTTAGCATCTCATTTCATTGTTTGGTTTTAAGTTTGGAGTGCGAAGGAGCTGGAGCCTAAAAAAGATTTTGCATCTCATTTCATTGTTTGGTTTTAAGTTGGGAGCGCGAAGGAGCTGGAGCCTGCGATTGTTTGAAGTTTTATTTGGTGAGAGTAAAAGGAGGACTGCCTGCCTATGAGGGTTACCACTATGGTTTGGTGTAAAAGGAGGACCACCTACCTGCGAGCTGTTGCCACTATGATTTGGTGTAAAAGGAGGACCGCCTGTAACGATTTCCTTACTCTACATTTGTTTGGCATTGTTTTATTGGTTACCTACTTAGGGCCCATGAGAAATGTGCTAGGGCATCATGTATTTGGTATTTTCTGGCATGCTTTTAACACTAAAACTAGGGTAGATGGCTTTCTATAGTCAGTTTTCTATGGACTCTTTTAGACCAGGTGTGACTGTATACACACTATGGCTTCAGAAGTGCTTAAATAGACCACAAATAACAAAGAAACCATAGACTCCTTGCACTCCAAAGACTCCAAACCTTCATCAATCTTTAATAATGTCTAAAAATGAACAAACCTTAAAGGAATAGGGCTCAGTCCACCGAGAACTCCAAAATCCCCAAATTTAGCACTTTTAAACTCTTAATCCAAGGGTTTCTTAAATCTCCTACCTCTGATCACTTCTAGGTCAAATAGGTGGTTTAGTGAGTCCAATTGAGTGCAAATCTTTGACAACCATTGGTGGTTTACTGAGTTCTAATATGCTGG
>MU225014.1:179221-189686 GCA_018584345.1 Thuja plicata | reverse complement strand
GCATAGGCATTATACTTGATATAAAAGTGCAGGTCCTTGTAATAATATGGGTAGGGTTCAGCCTTAGGACCTACATGATCTCTTAACTCTTTTGGCATGTGCTTCTTCAATAAACTCCTTGCAACACTAGGCTTGAGACTATATCTCTTTTCCTTCTTCTTCATGTCAATTTTGGTAGACATGGTACTGAATAAACCAAATGCTTGCATGAAAGAATTTCTATTCAGTATCAGCAAGACAGTGCCATCTTCTCTTTTGATGGTCTTAGTTAGGGCATCATAATGGTTTTCAAGGTCCAAAAATAAGTCAACATCCAAGAACACATCAGGCACTAATAATCTACCCAGACCAGATGTCCAAGGGTTTGAAACAGGGATAGGTTTATCTAAATTTTTGTAAAAGTATGTAAAGAGAGAATAACCTGTTGTTCCAGGGGTTGCAGCATCTCTGATGTTCATGAAATCATCTTTAAACACTCCTGCATCTATCTTCCTGTTCTGTGTTGAACCTGGCAGCAGCTGGAGAAACTCGTCTAAATAGCTAGGTTTTCCCTTCTGCTCCTCTCCACTGCCTCCACTTGTAGAAGCAATGCTTACAGCTCTACTCATCTTTGCAAGCACCTTAAAGTTCCTTGATACTAAAACAAATCAATTCCCCAGTATCAACTATCTGTTCTGAACACAATTCTCTGTAACTCTTAGAAGTTTCTTATCACCTTTGAAAATACTGCACTTGCTCTGAATATCACTTTTCACAGAAAATAATCAACTTAGCTCTAAAAACTGAAAGCACGGTGAACAAGAATGAAAGCACGATCCTCTGTTTATAGCCATCTCGATTCAGAGTACATGGATCATGATTCAGAAATGTCAGTTCTGCCATTAAGTTACCCTGCCGTGAGCTTTCAAAAACCTAGCTGTAGTTGCACGAAGTTGACAGAAAATCAAATTTGAAATTATGAATCTTTGGCGCAATCGTCAAATGTTTAAGACAGCTGACATGGCATCTTCTGATTTTTCCTCTGTCATACATCTCAGCTACCTTTTGTGCACAGTAATCAAAATTCATGTATCTGATTGGCCATCGAGATATCTGTTCTGTCATGTCATCCACTTGGCGCCGCATTTTAGATCTCAAGATCTGGCGACCTCGTGACTACATGAAGTCTCTTTGTTGAGAGCACTTTCTCTTAACCCTGGTTTAATCTCCAGACCTGGCGACAATGCACATTCTTTACCTTGGCTGACCCAAGTCCATCTGGCGATCAGGCAACACAAGTGAAAATCTAAGTCGCGTGGGGTTAACACTAACTCATCATCTTTCTCCAGACTTGGCGACAAACCATTTATCATTAATCTTTATAGTTATCGCTAAGTCGCTAGATGCTCATATTCTTTCTTAAGATAACATGACAACCTTAGTCGCTGAGTCGGATGATAACTTTAACTTGATCTTATCATTGAAAAGTACCCTTTCTCTTTTTATGGCGACTTTGCGACATACCTTAATCACCAAGTCGGGAGGACTTTCTTCCTGGGACACTTTTTTCTCCAGATAACATGACCACCGTTAGATCTCTTTATTCTTTCATTGAACGGCAGGCGCGTGATCGCTTAATATTTTCACATACCCTTAATTCATCTGGAGACCTTGCGACTAAAGGCAAACATACCTTAGTCTCTTTATCGCTTGATCCTTTTTCTCCTTCTAGCGACCTCCCGACAACCGTTCACATCATGACAGATGTCATCTGTTCTTTTGTCCACTTAATGCATACTGGAAAGCTGAGTCATTACCCCTGTTCTGGCGACATCCCGACTGAGGGAAATCACTAACATCAAACAGTTAGTCGCAAAATCGGGACTGTTATCCCTTAACTGCCATTTCATCACGAGACCATGTGACTGAAGGAATACTTAACTGTTTATCATGACCTGATCTAGCGATCATGCGACATGAAGTGAATCTCAAAGTCTGATGACATTTCTTTGACCTTTTGACTTCTCTTGCGATCACCTGACTGAGTAGTGGGTCCCATTTCTTTTAAAGCTCATAACACAAATTTCATGCGACTACCCGACTAAAAATATATTGCTAAGTCTTGAGAAGCAGAAGGAATATTCCGTTTTGTAAAGAGACTACGCGACACAAGACAAAAGCAAAGTCGGGAAAGCATTTAGCATATTCGTTCTGGGTAACGCGATCAGGCGACCTAACTTAAAGCACATGTCTTAAGTGACTTTGAAAAAGTAACGATGAAATATAAAGACATGACCTAGGGTTTCAAAATACATCATTTTAACTTGGATACATAGGGTTTTTCAGGGTTTTAAGCAGTTTTGACAAGGTTTAAGTATGAAGACCTGAAAATTTTTAGAGAGCAGGACAAAGAACAGGGCAAAGCAGCAAAAATAGGAAATACAACCAACAAGACCCAAAACCCTACCCTAAGCCTAATTGTCCTAAGATTGGATGAGTATCAGTTTGACTACCCTAACCGGATTCATCAAGCTGACATAAACTTGTGAATCTCATCCTCGTGTGTGTTTGAGTTATTTTGGTTGATTTGAGTTGAGTGTATTTCTATTTGTATGATTTACAATGTTATTTATTAAATTGAGTATTGCTGGAATTAAATATTAAATATAAGGTATTTAATTAATTAGAATGAATTAAATACCTATGTTTAATTGAGGGAATTAATTAAAGTTCAAATATTTGAATATTTGGATTTAATTAAATATTTAATTTAAAATTAGAGTTATTTTAGCTTTTATGCTTTATTAAATAATTAAATATTTAAGTTCATGGATAAACTTGAAATTTAAATATTTAATCTATTTAATATATTATTTAATTAATTACTTGTGCATTGTAAATATTGAAATTAGAATTCGAATTCAAAATGCAAATTGCTTTTAAGAGTCAAAGTTGAGTTGCACAATTAAAAGATATTTTAAATTATTAATTTGGATTTTCTTTCAATTTTGAAAGTTGAGTTAAGTAAGTTGAGTGGAGTGTCTATTTTGGGATTGCATGAAAGGTGGAAGTTGAATCTCTTTAGGGGAGTTCTCTTCTCATTTGAACATAACATGTTTTTGGGAGAAGGAAAAAGCATTTTTGGGAGAAGTTTTGTGTTTGAGCATTTTTGGTGTTCTTGGTATTTTGTCACATTGTTGTTGTGAGAAGCTTGAAAGAATTTTTAGAATCCTTGCTCTCAAGTCTTCGTGGTTCCGGATCTGCCATCGGATTCAAGTTTGGAGGGCTTCAAGATTCTTCATTTCTCAAAGGGCTTCATAATCAAATTTGTGGTGGAATTTGAGGTAGGGTTTGAAAACCCTTTGTTAATTTACATTCTTGTTAAACAAATTGGTTTCTTTGTACTTGGTAAATATTATTTGCATGTATTATGGTTAGTTGATGTTTTTGTGGATTTGGGTATTTAGAAAACCCTTAGATCTATTGTTTTTAGGAAAAAATAATATTTGGCATATTAGGGTTATGCTGTTAAAATTTTGTAGAAATTCCCTATGGAAGACCCTTAAATTGAAAAAATCAATTAGGGCTATAGTAGAAACTATAGTGTAAAAAAATAAATAGTCTTTGGAAAATCCTTCTCTTGGAAAATTAAATTAAATAGAAAAAATCATCTCTCTGGAAAAATAGAGAGAAGAAAGAAAATACACCAGTAAAAAAAAATTCCAGAAAAGAAAAAAATGGATGAGAGAAAAACAAAAAAAAAAAGGTAAAGTTAATTATTCTTTTCCATTTCCCAAGAAAATTTTATTAAAAAAAAATGCTTTTTGGAAAAAACATTATAAAAAAAAAGTAAAAAAAAAATAATTAAAAAAAATTGAAGTATTGGGGGGTGGGTCCCAACCTCACCACCCCACGGTAGGCCGGGTCCACCGCGACAGTCGTGAGCTACCATAAGGCAGTCGGGACTACCTTGGCAACCGGGGTTGCCTGCGGCAGTCACGAGTTGCGTACGACAGCCGTGACTGCCATGTGTAGCATGAGGGGGGGGCATTAGGCCCACTCTCCCATTGGTATTTGTTGTTTTTATTTTAAATTTTTCTTTAAAAACTTAAAAAATGTTTTTAATATTATTTAAATTAAATTAATTTATTTATATGTTTTTATTATTATTTAAATTTTTTTTTAATATAGTTATGTTTAGATTAGTTTATTTAAATTGTTTTAAATTAGTTTAATTAAATCTGGTTTATAGTAGACTTAATCACTTATTAATTAAGTTTATTAAATGTATTGATAAAATTCTTTAATAAGGTTGTAATTGAAATGTTAGAAGATTTTATGGATTTATTAAATAACTTATGATATGGTTTAGGTTATTAGGTAATTAATTTATTAATTATACTAATAACTTTTCACCTAGAGTATATAGGTATATGAACTATTGTAAACATATTATTTCTGTTTTGTTTCATTTCGGAGATAGTTTCAATTGATTATTTTATATGTGCTTATCTTTAAAGGAGAATTGTTATCGTTTAGGAACTATGAGGAATGAAACGTAGAACCAATTAATTTGGTTAGTTTGATAAACTACTGAACCATAGTCTTTTAATGATTATTGCTCTATATTTGAAGATTGTTTATGTCATTGTTAGATTTAATTGTACAATGTGTTATGTTCATTTTTACATGATGCAAATGATGTTCTTTCCGTGAGTAATTTTTTTTCTATGATATGGGTTTCTGGGAATTAGAGTGCCCTAGGAAGGATACAAAGGATGGGGTATGAATCATATTTCTATTTTAGGATGTGGTGTGTGTGCATTAAATTATTACTCTAAACTGACCATATGAGCCATATTGATAATGTACTATATGAGAGTGTATATCCTTGTGATCGTTCCTGTTATATGTGGGGAACTGGATTGGGTAAACCTCTATTTGACCTATGCTAGATCTATGTAGGATCTATGAGCCTAGGGTAGGTTACCTAGTTGTGTAGTACGGGGTGGCTTGTAATAAGTGTTGGAGCCCGCAAATGGTTACTAGGATCGCTTATTGTAAGTAATCTTAATAAGTGAAAAAATAATGTGTAACTGAGAGATCTGAATATGAATTAATAAGATGTGTTTCCTCATCCATGCTTGAGTGCTATTATACGCTAAGATAGAGGATGATATAATGATGCTTGATGCCTTGAGGGGTGTGTGTTTGACATAGTTAGTGACATTGTCTGTATGAGAGGTCACTGATACCCTATATGGTCACTTGAGTGTCAGGATCCATTTTGACTTATAGGACAAAACTTAAGGGTTAGACATACATGATGACACCTTCCTATACATATTCAAGATTTCCTATGTGTGCCAGTTGCCTCTGGATTAGTGAGTCTTACCTTTCATTATGTGTAGGACACCTGGAGTTAGAGAGCTATCAGGATCCCCTTTCTTAGTGGTTACTTCCTTCTTTGGTTTTAGATATCTGAGTGGGGTCTGTTGTTATCTCCTTAGCATGGTGGGGTGGAATTTTATAGTTCCACACGGACAGGTGGTAGTGATTCTTTACCATATGAGATTCGACGTCCTTGTTCTAGTGCTTGATGGTACTTATGCAGTTCATCTTTTTATGATTCTTCATTGGTGGTTATGTACTTGTCATTCATTATATTGTAATCTTGTATTAGCGTATCGCATGTGATACCTAATCTAGATATTGTAATATATTGTTAGAGTGATTACTACATACCTTGCAACATGTGTAGTGGATGTGAGTTTATGTAGGTTCCATGGTTTTTGATAGATGTAAATACAAGTTTTGAATGGGCCCTGAAACCATTTACAAAATATTCTCAAAAAAGATAAGCATTAATAGCCTAAACATATAACAAAAGCCTGTATCGAGACAAAAGGAAGGACCCCAACCAACAACCTAAGAAACTAAAAGAAAAAAAAATAGAGCTGGAAACAAAAAATAGAACAATGACCAACAAACTACTAGCAGCAGACCAGGAGCTACATTTTGTTCTTATTGGCCTTCTCGGCCTCCAGCTGCATATCCTTCTCGGCCTCTTTCTGCATATCCTCCATCTTTTGGATAGCATATTTGATACTTTTCATCTCCTTAGGGGTTTCGAGCAGCGTACATTTTAGGCTACTTCTAGTTCTAGTTTCGGGTCCAGAGCTCCCAACATCATCAGCCAAAGTGATAGCAGTATTTTCCAGCATTTTTCTATCCAAGTGATTATAAATGGCCTTCAAGTTCATAACTGAGACTTTAAGACCCTCATTACCGTGCTTTAGAACTTCACTAATAATGTGCCCATTATAACTAATTTTGTCGTTCATGTCTTTCAGCTTCTCCTCCAGAATGGCTTTGATCTTAGCTGTCAAACTTTCATCTGAGTTATTGCTATTTACCTCCATAAAAAAATTCATTTACAAATTTTCCAGCTTGATTTTTAAGGGCTCCATAGTATCCTCCAGAGCCTTTAGGTGCTATTTCATTTCTTGGATATCATCTGGTATACACTTCTCCATATTTATGCCATGACCCTTTTTAATATTAACCATCTGTTGAATATGATCATCATAATAAAAACCCACAGTGGTACCCTTGTCGTGCCCACTAGAATTTGTATTAACTCTACTCTAGTCTTTGATGGTCATCTCATCTTTTCCAGCCCCAAAATTCCTCTGGTCTCTGGCATTTTCCTTTTCACTGCTCTGGTCTTCTTTTTCCTTGGCATTATCCTCTTCCTCCCTTCCTCCAATTTTTTCTTCCTCTTCTTCTACCCCTTCAACATTCTCCTCATTTTCCTCTTTATCAAGGTTTTGGCTTTTGACATCGGAGGTTTCCATTTCTTTGGTTTGGTCATCATCATTCTCTTTGAGGTTAACATCCTTCTCATCCCCTTTAGGGGTTGAAATCTGGGCTTCCATGTCCTCCTTGCTTTCCCTCTTTTGGATTTTTTCCTCTTTACCACCTTCATTATTTATTTTCCTTTTCCCTTTTAGCCTTTTGGGTATCAAGTCAGGGATCCTATCCCAAGCATACTACACAATAAGCATAATCAACTCTTCATGAAAAACATGATTGCTGGATTTCTTTCTATTATCCACAATGCTATTATTCAACGACTTAAGTAGGAAGTAAGGGAAAGAAACTTTCTTCTTATGCCTAAAATGGTTAACCAGCACAAAATGCAAATTTTAAATCTTAGAGTAACGCCCATCCAGGGTGAAATATTCAATCATAATAGTCAAGATTTTGGCCCAGATGCTCTTAATTTTTTTAATATTCACATAGTCTCCCATCCCTTTGTTCATAAGATCTTCTTCTTAAACACTTTTTGGGAACAATTTAAAAGCTTGCGTCCCCATTTTTTTGCTATCCCTATAAAGTTTCATGCCCTCTGAAGATAAGCACATAATTTTTGCCAAAAGACTCAAACTAAGCGGGAAATTCTTACCACCCAGATTGACTTTGCCATTCACGTAGCCGTCTGCAAAGCTCTTGGTAATGTCTTTGTCAAAGCCGTGCAATCTTTCCATGTAGGGGGTAACACCACCATGTTTTAGCTTTTTCCAAACCTTCTTATTCTGCCTCCACTTCTCACAGTCTAGCAACTCCTCTCTTTTCAAACCACCACCCATCCTGCTCGAAGATCTCTAATTTCTCTTCTAGATGATAACAGCTTTGTTCTGGTTGCTTCAAATAGCTTTGCTGAAAATGACCCACAATCCGTGTGGTTTATGCTTAATCATGACACTATCACAACTCATTTGACAATTATCATGCCTTGAAACATTAAGTGTCCTTATCATAATTAATATTTATTACACCTTCCCTTTGGTTTAGTCTATCATAATTGATAAGACTCCTCATATCATTTTTGAGATTTTCCTCTCTAATCCAGTTTTGGGTGATGTCACTGTGGGTCCCCATATTTGCCAAACCATCTGCCAGCTTATTTCCTTCACGGTAAACGTGGGAAATAATTTTTTCCTAAAAGGTTTGGAGGATAGTAATTATTTTTCCAATAATATGGGATATAGTCCATGACGGGGCACTCCTACCTTTAATACAATTTATTGTATTTAAAGAATCCCCTTCCAACCAAATCTTTGAGCTGCCTAGCTCTTTTGCTAGCTTAACCACTTCGAGAGTAGCCTGAGCTTCTGCCACATGATTCGTTTGAATCCCTAGAGGAGTAGCCACAGCTCCAAGAAATTTTCCATTACAATCCCTTATGAGCCCTCCTGACCCAGCCTTCCTAGGATTCCCTTTGGTAGCTCCATCAAAGTTTCCCTTCATCTAACATTTTGGGGGAGCAGTCCAGACAATATTTTCTCTGATTTTGGTCTTATTAATTTTGTTATTATTTTCCTCCCATTTAATAAGTTCACTTATGTCCTAGGATTAACTCCTTGTCTGAGATTCTTTAGGAATAGGACCTCTAAAGTTTTCCATTAATCTTCTGCAAACTATATTTGTCACATTCTCGTGATGATAGTTCTTATCTCGAAAGACCCTTTTATTTCTCTCCTTCCATATTATCCAAGTAAAGTGAGGGAGAATCAACTTCCAAAATCTCTTTATTTATTTGCCTAGGAAGGGACAATACTATTGTTTAACAAAATCTTTGATAATTTGAGGTTTCATCCATTCCATGTTCATCTTTTTGAAGATTGAATCTCACACATTTATAGTATAGGAGCAATGAATCATTAATTGGTTACAATTTTCCTCTTTAGCACAACAAAGAAAGCATCTATTGGGCATATTAAAACCTCTTTTACTAAGATTATCCAGTGTTAGGATTTTGATCTAAACAAGCAGCCAGAAAAACACGTTAATTTTAGGTATAAGATTTGGATTCCATATCTGGGAGCAAAATGGGCTTTCTTCCAACTCAGAGAGGAGGGAAAAGGTCGAAGAGACAGAGTACCTTCCATTAGCTTCTTGACCCCGAATGAGACTATCCTGAAGATTCTCTCTTAGGAACCAATTGTTAAGTTGCTTATTCACAGGTTTAAGATTCTCATCTATGTGTCTTAAATCAACCCAACTCTCATTTCTCCAGTAATCAGACACCTTCTCTCCTATAGTTTATTTACAGGCTTGAATATCATTTGACCACTCCTGATTATCATTAAGGGGTTTTTCCTTCAGCCAAATATCATCCCAGAAACTTATCTTCCTGCCATCTCCCAGTTTCCATCTAACACCTTTTCTAGCCAGATTCTTCCCTTTACAAATACTATTCTAGATGAAGGAACCATATATATCCTCTTGGGAGTTTGAAGTGTCCTCTAGGGAGGTAAGATGGTACTTACTTTTAGAATTAGATTTAATTCCTTGTCTTCTTCAAAGATTCTCCAGCAGTGTTTTACCAAAAGGGCCTTATTAGTGTTTTTGATACTTCTTATACTCAGACCACCATGTTTCTTAGGTTTACAAACCTTTTCCCAAGATACAAGAATACGTCTCTTCTTCTCCTCAACCCTAGACCAAAGGAATCTCTTCTAGATTTTCTCAATCAAGTCAGAAAACTTTTGAGGGATTTTGAATTTTTTTTTAAAAGATACATGCAATTTGTTTTATTTTTATTTTTGTTGTCCAAAACTTATACAATTGAAATTGATCACTAATAATAGGTAATTATTCTCATTATTTCATCAATTGCTATAATTTACTATGTTTACTAACTTAATCACTTATTTTCAAGGGATGGAAATGC
Organism: Thuja plicata; assembly: GCA_018584345.1. Taxonomy (NCBI): domain Eukaryota; kingdom Viridiplantae; phylum Streptophyta; class Pinopsida; order Cupressales; family Cupressaceae; genus Thuja; species Thuja plicata. Next base: position 179,968 of record MU225014.1, on the reverse strand, counting down.
AATGATTTTGAGAATGAAATATAGGTCTAATTAAGCTAAAATTTTAGAATTACAAGGAGAACATGAAGTGTCCTTAACTTGGAAATTTAAAATTACATGCCATGAAATTATTACAACAAGAATAAGAGCTTGATACATTTTTTTCAACAAGCTTACAATGAACTTTACAATATTTGATAAAAATGACCCTCAAACACAAGAGGTAAACATGCAACTACAAATTTGTTCTTTCTCCACAATACCAAAGGAGACTTCTTTCAAAATCTTTCACTTCCAACTTGGTTTTAAAATCTGCAATAAAACATTAAGGGAACCATGGGAGCTCACCTCCTAACCAAGGCCTCAAGAGAGGCCACCCCCGAGCTTGGAGAACCAACACTAAAAAAGTTAGCACATTTCAAAGCTTCACAACTAACACAAATGTACAACAAATTACTCCCAACCAATGTTTTCAAAAATGGGCTTTTCAAACCCATTGAAGTAGGGTGAAGGTGGGATTTTCCAAGGAGGATAATTCCATTACATTTGAATCTCTCAACAAGAGTTTTCTCCCATGCCTTTCCAAGGCTAAAATTGGAATTCCTTCCATATACACAATTTGGTCATTCTATACCAAAACCATATTTACAACATGACTTCATGGAGCCCATACTCCATGAAATTATCCCTCTTCTCCAAGAGAAGAGACTCTCACTACAATGGAGAGCCCAACTAACCCCTTCACCCAAGGCCACTTCTTCCCTTCCC
>MU225014.1:104132-150720 GCA_018584345.1 Thuja plicata | reverse complement strand
TAATAAGATTGAATATATAATTTTAGATAGAGTAACATTTATTAAAGTAATAGAGTGAGTAAGATTGATCACTGTTAAGGATAATTTGAGATATTAAGTAGAAGATAATTTGAGATTATTTTTTTAGAAGATAATAATCTAATTTTCTTAGTAGCACATTAAATCTATTATCAATTCTATCCACAAGAACGAAGGAACCTTACAAAAAACTTCACACCCTTAAAACCCCTTGTAAGCATTCTATTTGAAGCCCCACCAATAATATTGAATAATAAACAAATAATTTTTTTTTTGTTTTACTTTGTAACTGTCGCAATTGCGACGTCTACCACCTAAATTGCGATGGGGATGCTGTAGCGGCGACGCCAAATGCCCGTCGCAATTGCATTGGGATCCATCTCAATTGCGACATCAGCCAAGGGGATTGCGACAGGGTTGCTGTAGCAGTGATGCCAAAATCCCGTCGCAATTGTAGGGGATCCGTCGCACTTGCGACGCATTCCACAAGAATTATGGCCAGGTGATGCCAGAATAAAGTGGCAATATAGCAACGGATAGCTGTCATAATTGCGACAGTTTGTGACAGACGTCGTAATTTGTGACTAAAAATGAGCGACGTCTACTACTGTCGCAATGGCGACACATGTCGGTCGTAATTGCGACACATAGCCGTCGCAAAACGATGCAAAATGTATTAGTGTTTTATGTTTTATTTCAAGTTATTAAAATCAGTAAACATCAACAACAATATGAAATTTAAGTTATAAAAGTTTTTGTGGTACTAATTCACCCCTCCCCTCTCAGTCCCAACTTTCTGTAAGGCATTCCAAGAGTCTTAACAATGCAAGTAGAACATTTACTACCCTCAGAGATTGATCTATCTAAAGAAAGATGTGGTACATATGAAGATAAATATTCTAAGATAAGAGAGGAATAGACTAAAGCAGCAAGGAAGAGAAAAGTATAAAATATTCTGGATGATCTAGCATAAAAGGTTGGTATTATAAGGAGAAAATGAAGGAGATAAGGAAAAATATGACTGAGAGTGCTTCTAGATTGACGACCATTGCTCTTCCAGCCCTTCCACCTCCACAAACTAAAAAGACTACAAGTCCACCTCGTACTATAGTAGATGTACCTAATACTACACCTGAACCACCCAAAAGGACATCGTAGAAAAAGAAAACATTAGAGATCCCTACGAAGAGGAAAAGGTCCTCCAAACAAAATTCACCACCAAAGAAGTAGAGGACTAAAGTAGAAGAGAATAAAACAAAGGAAAGACAAATATGGAAACCAGATCTAAAGATTGTGGTGAAGACAATCATTGATCAAGGAAAGCTCAATCAATTTCCTAAATATTATGAGAGGTATGATGATAAAGATAGGATTCTTATTGAAGATTTTGTAATAGATCATATGCTTGCATTCAAGAAAAATCTACTTGAGATAGAAGGTAGTATTCTTAAAGAATTGTATGAGAAATTTGAAATAAGGAAACAATTAGCACTAACAGAGGATGAGGAGATAGGAAGGAAAGCTATAGATGTTATGCTATCTATTTTATCTTATGATGAACATGAGAGGATATTAAAAGAAATAAAGACCCTATTGAGAACTAAAGCAAGGATAATAAAGATAATGGGAAGGAAATATGATGAGGTCATAGAGGACACACATAAATCTATTGATAAAGTTCTATTGGAAGTTGAGCCTGAAAATATTTAACCTCCTAAGAACAAGGCTACTAAGCCTAAAACTATTCTAAGAGGAGACTCATCCAAGGTTACAAAAGTAAATCTTGATACATCTAAGGATGCAAAAGATAATAGTCAATTTGTCAGTAAATTAAAGCAATCAGACTTATTTGTTTCTAGTGTGCATGTGTCTATGGAAACTTCACAGGATGTAAGTGACCCTTTTTTAAGGGAATGAGGAAAATGTTACTGGTATTGATGGAAGCGATGAACTAAATGAGATAGAGAATAAATTTGAAACTAAGGAAGAACAGAAAGAGAGTTCAGTTGATGCAGTAAAGGAATCAAAGATTAAATTTTAAGTTAAGGAAGAAACACATGTATCTATTTATTCATCTGCATTGTTGGCAAGTGGAGACAAAAATATGAGCACTGATGTAGAAAGAATGGATGAAGATAAGCTAATGAATCTATCTTAAATAGCCTTTGCCAACAAAAAAGAGAGATCTAAAAATAAAATAGAGAAACAGTCAAGGGTACTGGAAAGGGTAGTTGACACTATCAACAAACTCCTACCCCTACATTTCACTTTCCATGGAAATGATACAATAGAGAACCTGAACAAAGCATTAGATGACTTTGGTAGTCACTTTGAGTCTTTGGAGACGATCGCAGAAGTAATAGCCGAATAGACATGGGACTTGGGCATACTAAGTAACACTATTATTGAATCAAAGACCTGTATTGGACATGGAAGGAAGCTATATAGTTACTGTATAAATCCCATCAAGCACCTTCAGAATATTGAAGGAATCATTGCCAATTATAGAAAGACTCTGGATAAGTTCATACATAGTTATGATTCCTCCTCACACATTGTCACGTAGCTGGATAAAGAAGTGTCTAGACTGTTGGACAAAATCAGTGTACTGGAAATAGAGAAAGGGAGATTGATAGGAAGATTTGGTGTGTTGAAGATTTTATTCACTCCTAAACTATCAATTCTTGAAAAACACCTTTCTGACATGGAGACAATAGCGAAGGAACTCACTGTTAATATGCCTACAGAACTACTGAGACTTCAACATTTGCACTAAATGGACTTATCCATGTGGGTGAAATTTTGGTAAAGACATGGACTACATAGGAGAAGATCTTGTATACCTATTTCTAAGATATACTTCACATGGTATGAATGTTTGATGATAAGTTGTACAATTTTGATTTGTATATAGATATTATCTATAGTACACCTTTTCCATTGATGTCAAAGGGGGAGCAATAAGTATGAAAAATATGCACTTAGTCAATAGTTTGGTATTGAGCACTTAATCATTTTTTTCACTAAGTATTGCTATCAATGCAAAAGGGGGAGATTTTTGGCAAGTCTCCCATTTAGGATTGCGTAGAGGTTTTCATTTATGGAAACACTACTCATCTGCATGGTCGCTCGAAGTAAAATTCAGTTTTGATATTTAATTTTGTAAAAATGAATTAGTCTGGGAAGTAGTTAACTGGGTACAGTGGTACAATTTTGGTCAGCGTGCATTATATATGGTGAAATAAGTAATACATTCTTAGAGGAAGGTATTTGGGGATGTAGTAGACCTTCAGTTAAGGTCACTTATATTTTGGAGGTTATCTTTAAGAGTTAATACATGTTGAAGACATTCGAAGACAGTACAACAATGATACAAAGCAGTTGAATGGTTGTGATGTTTAAGGGAGTAATTTGAGGAATCCAGAAGTGATAAGTTGGATTTGGATTGGGTCCTACCCCAATTTTGTTAATGTATGATATCCGACTATAGATTTGATATTTGGTTAAGTTTTGGACGCATTTTGTGGTGTTCTTGAGAGCCGACTAGACGAATATTTTTGAGATCGAGTATATAAGTAGAGTTGTTTTATGATGTGAAGAAGTATGTGGACTGCATAGATGTATTGTGACATCAGGATCAGAAAAACATTGATGTGACCTATAATTGAGACTACTTAACCATAGAAGATGCTTGTATTGTTCATTTTGTTAAATCATATCAGAACATATTTGCTTTGTAAGAGAAGTGTACTCATTGTATACCCCTAATAGGGTTTTCTATCCCTTAATAGGGAAATGCACTAAATGTAATATTCAACTCCTAACATGGGTAGGTCTCCTAACAGGGACACTATACTCCAAGTGCACAATTTTTGGGTATCATCCCCACTGGGGTTTTCCCTTGGCTAGGGGTTCCTCGAGAACAAATCATGGTGTTATGAGTTGTTTACTTTATGTGTATGTTTTTTTCATTTCAGTTATTGCATGAGTGAGTTTGAATCAGTTAAATAAGTTTATAAAGTGTTGTAATTCTAATTCACCTCCCTCTCTGTATTACCTAATCCTAAAAATATTTACAGTCTTAGCTAAAATAGGAAAACCTCTAACACATCTTTGCTTACTTACCTTTACTATATTACAATATTAAAATGACAAAATATTGTATGCCATAGCCAACAGTCTTCAACTTTAGCAAACAAGAAATGTTTATTAGTAGAGTTCAATTAGAATAGGTTACCTCTAGTTTGTTTTCCAGTAGCAATCAAATCTCCATATGTTCCTAAGATCTTGCAAACACCATTACAAAATTACAATCTGAAACCTTTTTTATTCATTTGAGCAACACTTAACAAGTTATACTTTAATCCGCCAACCCATAAAACATCATCACAATTAGTGTTATCATTAAGTTCTATTGAACCTTTACCTCTTACCACACATGGAGAGCCATTGCCAAATCTTACCGCACCCCCATCACATTCTTCAATTGAAATAAATTTTCTTTTATAACCGGTCATGTGATGTGTACACACACTATCTATTATCCAATCAAAATTGTAATTCATGCTTGAAATCAATTCTTTCTCTTCACTATCTCCATATACATCAATTGAGGGTTCTTCTTTGACTGCAAAAAAAACTATCTCTTCCTCATCACCTCTTCCAACTAATTCTTCATCATTCACTCCATCTTCTACTAGGTAACATACCTTCTTGTTCTTGTTTTTGAAGTTCCTAAATTTCTGGAACTTTTCCTTCCTATCATTATTAGGACATCTAGATGCAATATGACCAATTTTGTTACATGAAAAGAATTTTAAGGGAAGTTTACCTTTGTACTTTCCTTTTCCTCTAGGTAATCTCCTTGCTAGAATTTATAACAACTCTTCTTGTTTTCTTTCCTCATACAAGATAGAATCATAATCATGATATCCTTAAGAACAATTAGAGACTTCCTTTCCTTTCTTTGATGAACCAATGATTAGGGAAGATTTGAATGCAAGTTCTATTCTATGCATACTATTATAAAAATTACTTATCTCAAAAGGAGTAAGCTTTCCAACCAAGAATATAGAGTCACATTTATAGGACTAATAGATCTCATTTCTTGTATAGAAGAGACTCTAATAGCATACTGTGGTAGAAGGGTTCTCAATAATTTACTTACCACTTCATCTTCTTCAAGTTGAGCACCAACTCCTTTGATAGAAGAAACAACTTCCTTTAGCTTATTGTTGTATTGAGAAATGTTCTCTCCTTCATGCATTCCCATTTCATCATAATTTCCTCTGAGACTATCTACCTTTTCTTTCAGAATAGGAACATCACCTCCATGAATTGGTACCAACTTATCCCACATATCTTTAGTATTATCCATTTCCTCGATATCTACAAACTCAGCATTGGATAAAGCACTAGCAATTTATATTATTATAGAGATATGTTCCATATTTCTCTTTATTTGTTTAGGATTTATGCTGCCAAAAGGTTGAACATACTTAGTTGTGAGAAGATCCAATTCTTTCTCTCTAATACTAGATAGATGCAATTTCATCATGCTTACCCATGTAGATAAATTGTCCCGAGTGAACTTAGGTGCTTCCTTCTTATACATCTTAAAATATTTTCCCTAAGCTATTAAGATTCCATAGTTAGGGAACTAAATCTCTGATACCAGTTATTAATACAAGTATAATTACTTCTTTAAACTTTATGCACCAAAATGTTCAATATCAACTAACATAAGTAAAAATTTCAATGCATACATCTACATGTAATCAATAAAACAATGTAGACACCATATTTATCTCATGGAAACCCAAATGGTAGAAAACCATAGTGTGAGTTGGTACCCACAAAATTTGTATGCTTCTAGAATATGCCCTATTAGGAGCTTACCTTGTTAAAGGTTTACAAAACATTGTTAGGTGCTACCTGGTTAAGGGATTTTCCTTTAGATCTGTTAGGATCTTTTCCCTATCAGGAGCAACCTTGTTAGAGGAATTTAGAACATTCAATTAGAATGCCACCTTGTTAGAGGATTTACATTAAAGATCTGTTAGGATCCACCTTGTTAAGGGATTTCATTGTTACAATGGTTAGAAAGAAACATATAAAGTGATCTGTGAAATTCTCACTACCTCTGCATAATCAGATCCTATTAAGCTCTAAAATTCATCTTCATACTATATACTCTTTCACAACTTGATCGCACTTGATTCCTTTACTCTCTCTCATCAAATCCTCTTACAATTTTCAATTAGCTCTCTCTCTCTCTCTCTCTCTCTCTCTCTCTCTCTCTCTCTCTCTCTCTCTCTCTCTCTCTCTCTCTCTCTCCTACAAATTTCCAAATAAATAGATTAACCTCCACTAACTTAAAACAAATCCTAGACCTAAGATATGAATGATCCAAATCATCCTAGGTAAGATACAATGTATCTAACCACTCATAAAACATTTTCCTCTGACCCTGTTGGCTTACACATAAATTTTACCTTGGTAGTTGAGCCATTTTCAAAAAATCATTTAACCAAAAGAAATGTGATGTCAAATGTATTCCAAAAATCATGAAACTACCTTAATACTTCACAAAAAACATCACCAATCCTATTACCACTTTGAATTCCTTCACCGATCCAAAAATCTACATAGATTGTATAAGAAATTTGTCTTGTTTATCTGTTAATTCTGTTAATACCACTTCCAATCAAATAAACCAGTTGTACCGGTCAACAATATGAGTCGTGATCACAAACATAGTATCTTGACATTGTTGACAATCATATCCTATGACCACTCCGCTAAATATTTTACTAACTTGAGATAACATTCAAATCACTTATAGTTTTTCAGTGACTATTTTTAGCAGTTATCTAGTTTGAGTTCATCCAAACATAACCAACACAATTCTTCATATCAAAAGTCACAATGGAAAATTTAACATCAAAACATATGACATATACTCCCATTATAATAGAAACTTAAAAAATATACAGAAACTCACGATTCACTTACATAATATCTGGTAACATACTAAAAACACTAAGTCAATTAGTTGACATTAATGACAACCAAATAACTCATCCACCTGTCATAAAATATGTACCAATCCTCATCAATGAAATACATAGCATCATTTCATCAATTATGCTAACATCATCAAGTCATTCATACCTCCATATTTGATTAAAGAACTCTTTACTAGTTGAAATACATTTTTTATTGTCGCACTCTCCTTCATTTTAGCAACAGATAGTAGATGAGGTTGGAGGACATGATTTTGTATAGTATAAAAATGTATGCATATCCACAATGTATTATCTACTCTCGTAACTTTGTCTAAAGATAATGCAATAAAGTTTGACTCTCTCTCTTTTTTTTCTTTACATCTTTTTTAACCTCAGTAAGACAACTTGTCCATTCCCATCCACTATTTACTGACCAATGAATGTTAGGGTAGTTAGGCACCTTCAGCAAGGGTAATAAAGCACTCATTGATAGTAAGTGTTTCATAGAACACTCTCTATTCAAAATATTAAAAAAAATACTTAACCAGAAAAATTTTCCTAGTTGTTCTACTTTCTTTTCTTTTCCAAAAATAGCGTCAATAGAACCTTTACCTGCAACAGGCTTCATCTATAATTTCTCATGAAAATAAAATTATTGTGCATTCCTTACATGCTGAAATTTCTCCTTTTCTTTCCATCTCATCACTTATTTTTCAATTCCATTTTTTTTTTCTTAAACTTTACCAATATTTTTTTATAGTGTCAAGTTTTAGCTGCAACCTCTTTTCCTTGTTATGTTTCCAAGTGCAAATCTTACATATGCATTCTATTGGAGGCTCACCTTGAATTGGATTCTTCACTAGTTCAGTGAATTAATACTTTGACACCCAATCAATTTTAAATTTCCTCAACATATCCCACTCGCTATCCTTTTTTGATTTGGATTTTATTTTCCGCTTTTGTGCATCATCATCATCTATGGCATTCTCACTGAAGTCGATTATATCATTCTAGCTATCCTAGTTATCTACTAGAAAATCATCTTCAAGGTCATCGTGATATGAGATATTAGGTTTGCTAACTTCTCCAATATCTGGTGTAAGTTGTGAATCTTGTAGTTGTATTTGTGATCATGTACATTCTTTATTTTACAACCAACATTACCAATGCCAAAGTATGAAGATAATGTTTTGCATTTTACTATCGTCTCTTGGCCTTCTCCACATTCAGGAGTCTTACCCTTCTTCCTATTTGACATCTTCAATGAAATAAAGGCTGCAAAAAATTATATAATTTTTTAATAAGCCTATAATATAGATGTTTGAGGCTCCTGGGTGACCACTTTAGGGTCCCCACTCAATAAGAAAACTAAAAATTATAAATAAATAGAGATGAATTCATAATAATATTATAAAAAATCAAAAAAATGATCACTTACCTTTATTGTAATGGTTGTTCCTGGTCTAAAATTTCTCCATCGATCAAAATTGAGAGCTCAAAATTGACCAAATTGTGTAAAAATAAAGCTCTTTGATTGTATTTATACCAATCCTAATTTGGTGAATTCGACGGGAATCTTAAAATTGGTATACAAGTATTTGGAAAACCTCGCATAATTCTAACACGTTTTATATAATTTTATAGGTGAAAATTGTGGGGATTTAAGAAAAGATTTTGCAAAATTCTAGGTGAATTGGGTCCTAGTGCAAATATATCTTTCTATGGTTGTTGGAAAATTATGACCATCAATAAAGACAGACTTCTTACATTCCTAGGAGAAAATATTAAATATATCATTTGGAAAACATATATTTAATTGGAGAACACTAAACATAGATAAAAATTAATTACATAGAATGATGTGTGTTTGGGAGGTGCATCTGACCGATTATTTATAAAGTCTAGGCGAAATGAAAACATTTTTGGGTACATATAATTTTCCAATTTCCATTTTGTCGATGTGACATATTTGCCAGCTAGCGAATATTCACCACTATAGTTTTCCATGGATCCCTTATCATAGAATAATTTATGGGAAGGGGTCATAAGGGATCGTAAGGGATCTTAAGGGGTCCTAGGACACATTAATGATTCCTAGGACCCCTTATTACCCCTTAGGACACTTTAGCACTCCTAAGATGTAGGTTAATGTGTTCTAAGGGGTCCTAAAGGGTCATAACGGGTATTAGGACACATTAATGTGTCCTAGGACACCTTATGAACCCTTAGTACCCTTTAGGACCCTTATCTCTACTTATTAGGTGTTGTAAAAGTTGTTAATGGGTCCTAGGATACATTACTATGTCATAGGACCCCTTAATACCTCTTAGGACCACTTACCATACACTAATGTATGTTTAGGGGTCTTAAGGGGTCCTAGGACACATTAATGTGTTCTAGAACCCCTTAAGACCCCTTAGGAACCCTTTAAGACCACTAAGATATATGGTAAGGGGTCACATGGTGTCCTAAGAAGTCATAAGGGGTCCTAAGACACATTAATGTGTCCTATAACCCCTTAGGACACATAAATATGTCCTAAGACCCCTTAGGACCCTTTAGAATCCCTCCCTCTACATATTAAAGGTCGTAAGGATTGTTACAGTGTCCTAGGAAACATTAATGTGTCCCAGAACACCTTAGCATATACTAATGAATGGTAAGGGGTCCTAAGGGGTCTTAATGGGCCCTAAGACACATTAATGTGTCCTAAGACCCCTTAGGATTAAGTGTTGTACATTAATTTTTCCTAGGTCACATTAATATGTCTTCGTATGTATGATAATTGATAAGTGATAACCCCTTACAACACTTTAAGACCCCTAATATGTATGATAAGTGATCCTAAGGGGTCCTAGGATACATTAATGTGTCCCAGGACCTATTATTACCCCTTAGGTCCCTTTATGACCCCTCTGTCTAAACCTTAGTGGGTTTTTATGGGGTTTTAAGGGGTACTAGGACACATTAATGTGTCCTAGTACCCCTTTGAACCTTTACAACCACTTACCATATACTTGTAGGCCTTTCCAAATGGATAAATAACTTAGTTCAACTCCTCTGCTAATAGATTGGTCATATTAATTGAGCACCTATATTTCCTATGGTAAGGTTTATTTAATATGTCAACCCAGGGTCGTGAACTTGAAATGGTTCTACATAATATATGCACTAAGTCTCTATTGAAGCCATGCTAACTAATTTTGGAAAGATAATCAATATAGGAAACTTGATGCTTTAAAGTAAACCTAATTGGTTACCAACTATTTAAGCATGAATAATAGTGAAATAAAATTACAGACACCAAGTTCAGGTCTAGGAGGCAGGAAACTGCTCTGCATGTAGGAACAGACACAAGAATGATTTCCTAGTGGTTGCAGGAACAAAAAAGAAATTGAACAACAACTATAACAATTGGGAATAAATATAAAAATTAAGAGGATCACAAACCAAGTGGGCCCCCTTGGGTGAGTGGATTCAAGCTCTTCAAAAAACTATGAACTTAGAATAACCATTGCATTATTCATATAACATGAATTGATTATACATAATACTCGAAATTGTGAAAACTATATTGCTGAAAATAGTTACATGACCATTAATTTACTGATGTATGATCTCCTAGATAACCTCCAAAGAGGCTTTAACAACTTATTTAAACTAAAACTTTACTACTAACTAACTAACTAACTAACTAACTAACTAACTAACTAACCACCTCCAACTAAATAGATGGGTGCAGTTATCACATTGAAAAAAGAAAGGATAAATTGTCTCAGCAAGAAATAAATGGTCATCTTATTATCCACGAGAGAGAATATACAACAATTACTCCCTATATTTTCTTTATATTAAGACACCACTGACTACTCCAGTTGGAACGTGGATCAATCATTTAAGTCATCAATGAGTCTTCAATGTTGTCCTCCTTGCTGCTCCTGGCTATAAGACTTGGTCCAAGAATCGGTGAAACACATTTAAGTTTTAGCTTTAGCATTCTTTCATGTTCATCTATTCCTGTAGTGAAAGGTTAGGAGTAAAAAAACATGGAGATACATCCATTCCATATTTCATTCATTTATTAAACTTAAGATTTCATTAATATTGATATATCACATGGCTATAGGAAAACATACTACTTGGTGGCAGGAAATCTATTATTCTTTAATTATTCAAAAAGGAATAATATAAAGATAACCATGGTTTAAGACTTTAAGTATTTCATCCTTAAAGTGTTAATTCCACATGACATATGTTCATCAAATAATGTTTTAAAATATATAAAACTACTAAAATCAAAGTCTTCAAACACCCATAAACCCTATAATAGTTCTAAGAAAAATAAGAGAAATTAGACAAAATAGGCTATTATTTCATCCCATCATTCCCTCACACCTAAATTCTTGTTGGTCCTCCAACAATGGACAAATTTATGATCCGTGCATTTATTCTGAAGTCATTGGTTGATCCCTATCCATCTCCTCCTTAGACCAAATTCTAGTAGTATCCTTTTTTTTCTCCAAATTCTCCCATTTGGACCTTTTAGACTCTATATCATATGTATTCCCATCATTTGTCATGCTGAGAAGTGGCCAAAGAAGGAGTAGGAGCTGAAATATGGGTGGAATACAATGTTCTTTCTTTGTACAGGCTGGTTGAATATACTTGGGTGCTCTATGGGCTACTATAAGGTAGTTCTGTGGTGAATGAGGCTCAACACGTTGGAGACCCTTTGAAATATTGTTCCTATTACCCAAATTTCCTATCTTGTCAATTTTGGCTACAAGTGGAGTAAATGAGGCTCCCACAAGGGTAGAGCCTAGCTTGTATGTTTCTGCACTAATTCCTGGCCTTTATCTGGCTCTCTCCATGTTCTAGGTCTGTTTTTAAACCCTTCATATGCAAAAAACCCTTGAAGCCTCTTAAACCCTAACTCCTTGGTGGATATTATAATCCTTCATTCCCTTTTTCGCCACTTAAGGTTCCAATTCTTTGCATGTCTTAAGTTGTCCAAAATGGTCACCTTTTATGCTTAGTTGCGTAGTCGCGCTGTATTTCTTAAATAGTCATTTCACTCTACGAGTGAGAGAGTGAATGAATCATTGTGTGGTCATGCAGTCTTGATGGTCTTATGGAATGTCGACTTGACTATGTGAGTGAGCAATGGGGTTATCATAAATTCTTATCACTCACTCATTGAGCTAAACAACTTAATATTTTTTGTTGTACTAGTGTGCAATGCAGTTTGTGTTGCAGGTTATGTGTTCTCATCGCTCACTCGCGTAGGTTGAAGATCAAGACAAATAAAGTGCTTCAAGTACGTGATTGAAAGGAAAGATGAAGATCAACAATTGTCATTCACTCACCTAAAATCAAGGTATATTATTTCAGGGATGGAAGGTGCATGAAAAGATCCCACGTATTCCTGGTGGAGCTAGCTGAGGGAAGAGACAAGTTAAATATCAATCAAGTTTTATTTGATCATGTGGTTGGTGTTATGGCTTAAAGACAAAGTGCTCGAGATCTATTCATTAATCCATTAAGCCATTGCGCCACGTAGACGGTGGGGTCACCTTTATGCAGGGTCTTCTGCTTATTAAATACCAATCAAGTTTAGTTTGATTAGACAGTCAACTTAATGACTTGAATTCAAAGTGCTCAAAATCTATCCATCAATCCATTAAGCATGAATGACATGTGTCCATGGCGGGCCAGGCTAAAGTCAGAAGGAGTAAAGTAAAGACTGATCAAGTTTAGTTTGATCGAATGGATGGCTTAAAGGCTTAAATCCGAGATGATCAAGATCTAATGTTGAAGCCATCAAGCCATGATGACATGTGGCACAGATGATGTCATGGGTCTCAAGTCGAAAAGGGAAGTAAAGACGCATCAAGTAATAAAGATCCAATGGTTTGCACCATCCCTTGATCACCAAGATGAAAATAGTTAATCTTCAAGGCAAAGTGTCATTGCGACATGTGGTAGGTTGTCAGAAACTTGGGCCCGTCTATACTAAGATTAATCTATGACCATTTTCATTTTCATCTTATGGTGGGTGTAAAGCCTTAATGCCGAAGTGCTCAAAATCTAATGATTAAGGCATGACGCCTTAAAGAGACATGTTCAAGTTAGCCTGGGGTTAGCGCCCAAGGTAAAATAAATATAAAGCAAGTTCATGAAGATTTGATGGTGGGTGTAATTCCTTGATCATAAAGATGAAGAAGGAAAATCATTAAGGCATCACACCCGTGTGCCGCGTGGTAGATCTGATCCTGTTCTCGTGGGTAGCTTAAGGAAGATCGACGGTCACATTTTAAAGATAGTAAATTTTCAAATCTGAGCCGTTGATTGGGTATTCCATACCACCTATGACCGTTTGGTTTTGAATTCAAATATTTAAATGTCATTCTCAAGGTTTCCATGGCGGCAGTGACATTTTCAACTTGCAAACTAGGTAGATAGATCAATCAGATCTATCTGCTCAAATTTATGGTGATGGGAGATGTATTCATGATTGTATTTGATCTTCTAAGATATTTCCAAGTGCATTGATGAGTAGACTTGACTATTTTAGGGTTTTTGCATTGATTATTGAATATCTATTGCAAACCCTGATTTTTCCCTAACTGATCAATGGATTGACTCCTAAGCCTATGTGCTAGGGGAGGTTGTATATAAGTATTTTTAGAGGTTTTTTCAGCTAGAGGTTTTTCAGCTTATGCAAGATTTTATGTGGCATTCTCTCTACCCTCAGGTTTTCCTTTGTTTGTAATTTCTCATTGAATTCCAAATTATGCAAAGGTTTTATGTGACATTTTCTCTATCCTCAAGCTTTTCTTGTCTATATTTCTCTTATTTGAAGCATAGTATAGTGGTTAATATTAGAAAAATCTTGGAGTTCTTGAGCCTTCTTTCTTTTTGCATCTTTGTGCACTACTATGGGTGATTGATTTAGATGATCTTGTGGATTTTGTTCATCCCTTGTCATTTTGTCTCATGCCTATGCCTATTTGTTGAACTAGATGTTTTCTTGCAGGTCATATTCTATGTCTATTTCCTTGGGAAAGCTATTGTTTGTGAAATATTTTCTTTCCTTGAATAGCCTCTTTCCATTCCAGACCTCTCTATGAAATACTTATGTAAGCCTATTTAGGAAGTTGTGTTCTACTAGATCCAGGAACTTTCATGCTAGTTTTGGTCACTGTGTTATGATTCAAGTTACCTTCAGTGCATTACCTAGTAGGATAATTTTCTCTTTAGTCATTTTCCTTCAGTTATCATTATATCCCTTTTCCTTCCAAGTTTACTTTTCATGTTAAAAGAGAAAATCAGGTGATTATCCAAGAGGATCTGGCCTAGAATCCAGAGGCTTCACTTTAGTTAGCAGAGGTCCTATAACCTAGAAGTGATTCCCATGTTATACTATATTTTTAGGCTCAAGTGCTTAGCAGGGTGCAAAATTTAGTGTATAACAATTCTGGCACGGCCCGTGGGACGATAAAATAAGTTCATCTTTCAAGACTATTTCATATTTGATATGCTAACTACATAGTACAGACCTAAAGAGGTTTCTCATTAAAGAATATATAGAGACTCCATTGGTGTTAAGAACAAGAAGATCCAGTCCTATTAAAATTTTATGAGAAGGATAGAAACAAGGAGTTCAAAGCCTTCTGAATTTTTGCAGCAGCCTCCAAGAAAAAGAAAAGGGAGATCATCTCAAAGAGCATCCCCTACAAGGAGAGTATAGTCTACACCACCTATTTTAGAGGAGAGACCCTTGCTTTTCCATTTTAGAAGGAGAGGAAGATCTTTAAATAGATAAATTATAGAAGATTTAGCTCCACTGCCTGGTGCAAGTGCAACTCATCTAGTTCCTATTCGACAAGTCACAGTTCTTGTAATGGAAAGATAGTTTGCATTTGTACCCTTCAATCAAGGGAGCCCATTGAATTTTTCCCAACATCATGATGTGCCCTTAGCAGAACTAAAGAGTTTGCCTAATTTCAAAGGTTAAATCCAGACAACAACTTGTGAGCACATAAGAGATGTGGCTAAAATTTATAATGTTCATCTTATTGTTGAAGAAGATGTGGCTACTAAGTTGTTGGAATAAATCCCTATAATAGTTTATAACTCTTGCAGTGGGCTCTATTGATTCTTGGGATAGACTTGGGGATTATCTCTGCAAATATTTTAAGGATAAATCAGACCATCTATCCCTGGTTGAGAAACTCACGACTATAAAAAGAGCTCCTCAAGAGCAGATGATAGACTTAAAATTAGGTTCCTCAGAACATGGAATAGGATTCCTATCTCTATAAGGCCTTCAATAGATCACCCTTTCGATATTTATTAAGGAGTTTGAATAGAAAGATATCTTTTATGATCCAATCCATAGGAGGTACTTCATTACCTCAGGCTTTTGATATAGTTGTCAAAGAAGAATTTTTTTTGATTTAGGTTGGTATGATAGGCCCAAGGCCACTCATGCCTATCTTCCCTGATATTCAACCCAACATGTCCTTGAGAATTCCTCCATTTACTTCCATACCCGCTGTGATAGCACATCAAGCTAGTACTAGCTATGAGGAATCCAAAGCCGATCCTTCTCAAGAGCTACTTGAATTGAGAAATAGTCAACAAGAAATGAAGAAACTATTACAAACCATGAGTAATGAATTGAATAGCATTAAAAAGTAGAATCAAGGAAGTAGACCACCCTTTCAGAAACAAAATCAAGGTCCTAACCAACAATATCAGAATCAGGGACAATCTTATCAGCAGAATAGACCAGCATATCAAGGGAATTACCAAGGTCAAAGACAAAACTTCAATCAAAGGTCATACCAACCTTATAATCCCATGCCTCTTAACTCTATGAATCCAACTTGGGAGATGGTTCCAAGTCAGAGAAATCTAGCCTTAGAAAATGAATGGTGTTTTCCATGCAACCAACCTCACAATCAGGCTATGTGCTCAAATGGGTGGATGAATCAAGTACTCATGGAACAAAATGCTTTGAACACCCAATCAAAAGCATCTTCTAGTTTTTCATTTCCCCAAAAAGATACACAACCTGATGAGATTGCTCTCTTTAATTGAGAAGAGGAAGGTTTTAATGGAGTTAATGGTGAATTTACAGTTGCAACCAACACTCGGTCCAAGAGAAGAGCCCATGACATGGAGTGATCAAAAGATGGAGGAAAAGCTACAAAATCTTCAAAGTCATCACATCCATCTATTCCTACCATACTAAAGAAGGCTCCCACCATGCCAGTCAAGGAGAGTCAATCTCCCAAGGAGGGTGAGCACACGATAGTGAAATCACACCAAAGAGTGCACACATTAGTGCCCTTCAATATTGTAGACAATATGAAGAAGATGAATGTGACTATGTCTATGTGGATTTACTTTGCTATTCTAGGGCAACCTAAGATCTTGAAGAAGGCTATGGGTGAAATGGAAATCCATGAACAACCCACAAGTGATGTTGCTAAGCCAGTATTGGTCAACCTTGACCAAGAGAATAAGGTTCCAAGGAGAAATACTAAAGCGGATGCCATTCAAGGTAGGAACCTAGAACCACCTTCGTTTTATGTATCATTAATTATTGGAGATTTTCTAGTACATAATTGTATGGTAGATAGTGGAGCTACTAGTTCAATCATGCCCAAGAAGGTAGTTGAATGATTAGGAATTAAGTATGAACTATTCCAAAAGAGAGTAATACAACTTGATGGTTCATTAGTAAACACAATAGGTTTGGCCAAGGATACAAACTTTATCCTTCATGCAAGCCCCAATTTCTCTATCTTAATTGACATATACATCATAGATCTCCCTTATCTCTTTGTCATATGTCTATCAAGAGAGTTCATACCCAAAATAGGAGACTATCTTTCTTCTGACTGGTCTCACATGCTTTTCCATACTAGGTATGGAACCAGGGTTACCATCAATTCTGAATCATTGGTAGTTAATCATATAGAACCTTATGTGCCTAATATATTCAATGCAATTTTTATTGTACTTGATAGTAATCAATTTCCAATCATCAGAGAAATAAAAACTAAGATAGAAAACATCCTAGATATCTATCTAGAGGAATTGGAATTAGAAAGAGCTTCAGAGGCCAGAGCCAATGTTATTTGGGATGCTGGTTTGGGAAACTAGTTGATACAAGAGGATGGATTCAAAGAGCCAAATCTTTTCAAGGCAGACACTGAGGAATCAGAAGAACAGAGCAATAAAGTTTTGGAACTATTCTTTGATGGTTCTAGAAGAAGACATGGATCTGGTGCTGGTGCAATGTTAGTCTCCCCAAAAGGTGAGAAGTATTATACAGCTTTTAGGTTCATTTTTTCTTGCACAAGCAATACTACTAAATATGAGAGTCTAGTGAATGGATTAGAATGGGATGGAAAGAGAGGGATTAAATCCCTAAAGGTATATGGTGATAGTGAGCTAGTGGTTAGCGAGGTAAGAGGGATAAGTGCTACCAAGAATGATACAATGAAATCCTACAAGCATAGAGTTTGGGATGTAATAGAAGATTTATATGCTTTCAACATCATTGATATCCCTAGAAAATTAAATCAGAATGCAGATAGATTAGCTGTTGTTGGATCCCAATTTGATATTCCTAACAACATTTCAGTAAGGATCAAAACCATGTTAATATTATTATGAGGCCTTCCATCCCTGATAATAATGTTAATTGGAGAATGTTTGATAATAATGAGAAAATTCTGCAGTTCTTGTTTGAAGAAGATGTCTTTTCAGAGCACAATCAGGATAGGTTGATGCAAAATTATGGTGACCAAGTAGTACAACTCAAATCTAATAAGATTCCTAAAGGCCTTGTCACCTTAGAATATATCTTCAATAAGGATGAACAATAAAAAAGGAATAAGACTAGCTTGGTAGTTCAACAAGAATAGTATGCTAATTAAGAACTAGAGCAAGGTAAAAGCCTAAAGTTTGGAATGGTAAACACTGATTCAGAGAAACATGCTTATACTCAATTATCTTAGGAGTTCAATGATATCTTTGCCTAGCAATATGAAGATCTCAAAGGATTTAATCTAGCACTTTCTCAACATACCATTGAACTAGAGCCAAATGCCAAACTATTCAGACAAAATCAAAGGTCTGTCAACCCCAAGCTGGAGCCACTTATGCAAAAAGAAGTGCTCAAGTTGATAGAGAGTGGTATCATTTACCCCATCAAGCATACTAGTTGGGTGTCCAATATAGTCCATGTGAGGAAAAAGAATGGGGAGCTTATGCTATGTGTTGACTTTAGGGACCTTAATAGGGAATCCCTAAAAGATCACCACCCATTACCATCTATGAAACAAATTTTACAGTGTGTCTTTGGATCAGAATGCTTCTCATTACTGGATGGATACTCAAGATATAATAAGATCCTAGTTAATAAGGAGGACCAATATAAAACTTCATTTACAACCAAGTGGGGAACCATGGCTTATCAAAAGATTCCTTTTGGTTTGTCAAATGCAAGTGCCACTTTTCAAAAGGCTATGGATATGGCCTTTAAAAGCCTCATGTGTAAGTTTGTACAGGTCTACCTAGATGATATCATTGTATATTATAAACATGTAGTAGACCACATCAAACATCTGAGGAAAATATTTGAAAGGTGTAGGGAGTTTGGGATCTCCCTCAATCCCAAGAAATGTGTGTTTGCAGTACATGAAGGGAAACTATTGGGATATATTATGTCTAAACAAGGTATTACAGTGGACCCTAAGAGGATTGTAGTTATTCTAGAGCTACACCTACCACCTCACAAAAAGATTCTCCAATCCTTCATAGGAAGGATTAACTTTGTCGGGAAATTTTTGCCTAACATTGTAGATCTTTTGAAGCCTTTAACAACAATGTTGAAGAAGAATGCAATTTTTTGTTGGAGAAAAGAAGAAAAGAACAATTTTCATGCCATTAAAGAGGCCCTGATAGAGGATCCTACCTTGCTAAATCCTGATTTTAGCAAAGACTTCATTCTATATTCTTATGGAAACTCTGATGTCATTTCTACAATGTTAACTCAACAAAACTATGAAGGATTGGAGCAACCTATTGCTATCTTTAGCAAAGGTTTGGAAGAGTATGAACAAAGGTACTCTTTTGTAGAAAAACATGTACTTACTGTTGTGAAGAGTTTTAAAAAATTTAGACATTTATTAACCCACAGTAAGGTACATTTAAAAGTCACTCATCCAAGTGTCAAAGAATTCTTACTCTCTAAATACTTGAATAAAAAAAGAGCTGGTTGGATAACTAGAGTTATGGAATATGGATAACCAGAGTTATGGAATATGATATAGACATTTAGGTTACCAAGTTGGTATGAGGAATGGGTATTTGTGAACAATTAACCTAGGATGAATCTCCAAAAGACCAAGAGCAAATGAATGCATCCTTATTTGTGCTTTCAACAGAAGAACATGCCATGGTAGTAGGTTGGTTTCCTAAAATGGTTCATTTTTTAAAGACAAGAGAGTGCCCTGCAAATTTGGATTCAGCAAAAAGAAGGTATTATAGGTTGCAATCTATCCCCTTTGTGTTAATTAATGAGATCCTTTTTAGAAAGGATCATAATGGTGTTCTTTTAAGATGTATTGATTCAGAACAAGTAGCAGGTGTCCTAAATGAATTTCATGATGGACCTTCTGGAGGCCATTTCTCTCCTAGGACTACTGCTTTTAAGATCATGAGGGTTGGATACTATCGGCCATCTATCTTTAAGGATAATCATGAGCATGTAAGAAAATGCATGAAATGTGCCATGTTTGTAGGTAAAGAAAGGCTTGCAGCTCTGTCCCTCCAACCAATCATGACATACCAACCTTTCACTAATACATTTGGTACCAAATTGCAACGGCACTGCCGTTGCATTTTTTCCATCACAACCTTGTCGTTGTCGCAATTGCGATGGTAGACCGTCGCAATTGCAACAACGACAAGGTTGTGACAGAAAAACTGCAACGGCACTGCCGTTGCAATTTGGTACCAAATGTATTAGTGTTTTATGAAGTGGGGCATTGACTTCATAGGCCTAATTAACCCTCCATCTAGTGCAGGCCATAAGTGGATAATCATTGCAATTGATTATTTCACCAGATATAATAAGGCCATTGCACTAAAGGAAGAAAATGAGTGTTGTCCTAGGCTTTTATGATGACATAATTCATAGGTTTGGGACCCCAGACTCTATTATATCAGATAATGCACTTGCTTTCATAGGATTAAGAGTCACTGAATGGGAAATTAAGAATGGTGTTTACCTGAACACAAGCTCTAATTATTACCCCTAGGGTAATGGTTTAGCAGAGTATTCAAACAAGAACCTAATCAGGATAATCAAGAATACTTTGCAAGAAAATCAGAGAGATTGGCACTCTAAAATGAAGTATTCCTTATGGTTAGACAAGATCACTCCCAAGAAGATAAATGAGAACTCTCCATACATGCTATTTTATGGAAAGGAAGCTAAATTGTCCATTTCAACTGAATTACCAGCTTTGGACCTTGCTACCCAACTTGTCCTCTTTGAAGAAGGAGACCCTCTGTAGGTAAGGTATGCTTAGCTCATGGAGTTGGAAGAAAGCAAAGACAAGTTCATGCAGACTATGGAGTTCCAACATATGCAAATCAAGAAGAGATTTTACTGGAGAGCCAGATCAAGGAACTTCAATGTTGGGGATATAGTCCTCAAATGAGATGAATTTAGATCTAGGCCTGGCAAGCATACCAAGTTTGACTCCTTTTAGGGAGCTCCATTTGTGATCACTGAGTGCAAGGAGCATAATTCTTTTAAGATATCAAATCTTGAAAGAGAAGCCTTGCTAATTTTTGTCAATGGATTTCACCTAAAGCCTTGTTTTGAGGTTTGTCCAGCTTTGTAATTAAGTTTCTTTCTTTTTGTTCTACTTTCTAGGTTACTTTTTCTTGCTTTCCTCAAAGTGCTTGTGCAGAGTTTGTTGTTTCTACTTGTATAGTCCTTTCATATTTTGGTTTTAGTTCCTCCTCCTGGTTTCAATCCTCCTTCCTTCCTAGAAGTTTTTGTCTGCTCAAATATAGACTCCTATGCCCAATGGAATGTCACAAGACCACTAGTTTTATATGTCTAGTAGGCGGACATTCAGCAAAAATTGCCAAAAATATTACCCAAATTTCCCATCTTGTCAATTTTAACTACAATTGGAGTAAATGAGGATCCCACAAGGGTAGAGCCCAAATTGTATGTTTTTGCACTAATTCTTGGCCTTTATCTATCTCTCTCCATGTTCTAGGTCTGGTTTTTAACCACTTAATATTTTTTGTTGTGCGAGTGTGCGATGCGGTTTGTGTTGGAGGTTATGTGTTGTCATCACTCACTCACACAAGTTGAAGATCAAGACAAATAAAGTGTTTCAAGTACGTGATTGAAAGGAAAGATGAAGATTGACAGTTGCGTTCACTCGCCCAAAATCAAGGTATATCTTTCAGGGATGGAAGGTGCATGACAAGATGTCACATGTTCTTGGTGGAACCAACTAAGGGTAGAGACAAGTTAAATATCAATCAAGTTTCTTTTGATCATGTGGTCAATGTTATGGATTAAACACAAAGTTCTCAAGATATATTCATTAATCCATTAAGCCGTTACGCCACATGGATGGTGGGGTCACCTTCATGTAGGGTCTTCGGCTTATTAAAGACCGATCAAATTTAGTTTTATCGGACGATCAACTTAATGAATTGAAGTCGAAGTGCTTGAAATCTATCCATAAAGACATTAAGCCTAAATGATACATGTCCATGGTGGGCCAAGCTAAAGTCAGAAGGAGTAAAGTAAAGATCGATCAAGTTCAGTTTGATCAAACAAATGACTTAAAGGCTTAAAGCTGAGATGATTGAGATCTAATGTTCAAGCCATCAAGCCGTGATGACATGTGTCATAGATGACATCATGGGTCCTAGGTTGAAAATGGTAGTAAAGACACAAAAAGTAATAAAGATCCAACGGTTTGCATGATCCCTCGATCACCAAGATGCAAATAGTTAATCTTTAAGGAAATGCGTCGTTGCGACATGTGGAATATTGTCAGAACCCTGGGCCTATCGGCACTAAGGTTATTTGTGATCATTTTCAGTTTCATACTATAGTGGGCATAAAGATTTAATGCTAAAGTGCTCAAAATCTACTCATTAAGGTATCATGCCTTGAAGACACACGCTCAATTCAGTTTGGAGTCAGTGCCAGAGCTAAAATAAAGATAAATCAAGTTCATGAAGATCAGATGGTAGGTGTAATGCCTTGATTGTAAAGATAAAGAAGGATAACCATTAAGACATCACACCTACGTACCGCATGGAAGATCTGATCTTGTACTCATGGGTAGCTTAAGGCATATCGATGGTCATGTTTTAAAGATAGTGAAGTTTCAAACCTGAGCCATTGACCGGGCATTCCACGCCACCTGTGACCATTTGGGTTTGAATTCAAATATTTAAATGTTTTTCTTAGGGTTTTCATGGTGGTAGTGACATTTTCAACTTGAAAACTAGGTAGATGGATCGATCTAATCTATCTACTCAAATTTATGGTGATGGGAGATGTATTCATGATTGTATCTGATCTTCTAATATATTTTTGAGTGCATTGATGAGAAGACTTGACTATTTTAGGGTTTCTGCATTGATTATTGAATATCTATTATAAGCCCTAATTTTTCCCTAACTGATCGATGGATTGACTCTCGCACCTGTTTGCTAGGGGAGGTTGTATATAAGTAGTTTTAGAGGGTTTTTTTAGCTAGAGGTTTTTCAACTTATGCAATATTTTCTATGGCATTCTCTCTACCCCTAGGTTTTGATTTGTTTGTAATTTCTCATTGAATTCCAGATTATGCAAAGGTTTTTTGTGACATTTTGTCTATCCTCAATCTTTTCTTTTCTATATTTCTCTTATTTGAAGCATAATATAGTGGTTAATATTAGAGAAATCTTGGAGTTCTTGAGCCTTCTTTATTTTTGCATCTTTGTGCACTACTGTGGGTGATTGATTTAGATGATCTTGTAGATTTCTCTCATCCCTTGTCATTTTGTCTCATTCCTATGCTTATTTACTAAAGTGGATGTTTGTTTGTAGGTCATTCTATGTCTATTTCCTTGGGAAAGCTATTGTTTATGAAATATTTTCTTTCCTTGAATATCCTCTTTCCATTCCAGACCTCTCTATGAAATACTTATGTAAGCCTATTCAGGAAGTTGTGTTCTGCTAGATTTAGGAACTTTCATGCTAGCTTTGGTCACTGTGTTATGATTCAAGTTACCTTCGGTGCATCACCTAGTAGGATAATTTGCTTTTTAGTCATTTCTCTTCAGTTATCCTTCTATCCCTTTTCCTTCCAAGTTTACTTTTCATGTTAAAATATAAAATAAGGTGATTATCCAAGAGGAACCAAACTAGAATCCAAAGGTTTCACTTCAGTTAGCAGAGGTCCCACAACCTAGAAGTGATTCCCATGTTATACTAGATTGTTAGGCTCAAGTGCTTAGCAGGGTGCAAAATTTAGTGTATAACAGTTCCATTGCTAAATAAAGGGTCCAAGGACTAATTTCCCTTCATGCCTATCCATCTGCTCATACTCCTTGAATGCCTCTTCTCTTAAAGATTGAATTATCTCCCTATGCGATTTCTTTGTAAATAACCACATCCAATCATAATACAATGTCCTAGCTTCTTTGTATTCAACCCTTAGTTGCAAAGGAGCATCTGTTTGCTCTTGTCTATGTGGCTCAACTTGCATTTCCCTACTGATCTCAGTTTGAATCCATGACATGAATTCTTGTAGTTTTATATCTCAAATAGATGCAAGTGGATTCCATGTGGTATAATGAGGAAAAATAAAATTATGCAAATATAACTCACATAATAAGTTCTTTATGGCTTTAGGATAGGAATTGAATACCTCATATAATTATTCAGCTAATTCCACAGAAGGATTTAACTCTTTGACAACCCTCATCATCTTGAAATTCAAATATTATTCTTTTAAATATAGGGTGTATACTCTGGAAGGTGATCTACATTGCATAAGCTCAAGAACCATTGTTGTGATTCTAGTTATCCTATCCTTCAAGTTATTCTTCTCATCTTCTTTATCCAAAATTTTAATCCTTTGATTATCAATCACCCACTGTTATATTTCTCCAAATCCCACTGACTTTGTTTTAATAACATTCTTTATATAGGCTTAAGCCTACAACAAGTGGAGAAGAAATGTCAGGAGGATTATCTGGTTCTTCCTCTTCTTTGTGTGGCTCTTCAATGGGTATTTTAACTAGACTCTCTCTCCAAACTACTATAGAAATCTCATACATCTATTGTGTTTCAACCACCAAATTAGTAAGACTATCTAAACCTTGGTCTTGCTGCATATGATCCTCTTCCATAAAAATATTTGGCTCATCCTGTGGAGAATTTTCCTCTATTGGCTCTTCTTGTGGGAAATTTTCTCCAATTGGATTTTCTGGCATGTCATCCTCTCCTTTATAGGTATTTAAACCATCAATATCTTCGATATAATTGAATGATTCAACATTAATAGCAGAACTACCTTTCTCTATCTGAGCCTTCTTTGGAGGTTTCTGTTGACGGGACTTTGGTGACCGGGTCTGCCAACAGGTGTAAGTTGTCACCGGGTACCGGGGTACCAGCCAAATTTGGTTGCAAAGGTTATCTACGGAAATGAGATTCCCCAGGCCTCCAAGCACCTGAGGGTTAGGTCTTGACGGTGCAGGGCTCAGTTGGGAGATGTGACTTTTTTTTAGCGGGATAGCTGGTTTCTTCAACTCATTCTCTCTGGGGATTCACGAAGGTGGAGTCTCTCCAAGCATTCTACACTTAGAAAATAAATTGAAAAAGATCTTGCAGGGTTAGAGATATCGCATCTACCTATAGTTATGTTTAAACATTCAATAATGCTCTGATATACTATACTAAATACCAAAGAAATACACAACCATTAGTTCATATTTGATCAGTAGCAAGGGAAACGAGGTTGTTAATCTACTTAAAATATCAGAGCAGAAGACGTGAAGAACATTAAACATAAAATACCATTAACTTAGAAGACAAAGTGCCAACAACGTCATTGCAAGAACTGTCTCTTCTTCATTAACATTCCTTCTAGCAAGCAGTGGTGCGTGGTACAATGGCGGCTCCAAGGGAGCATCTAACTACTAAAAGATTAAAGACCAAGGAGCATTGAGCTCTGCAACTGAAATGAAAATATTGCTTCTCTATTACTATGGACTGAAAAATCATCAATTTCGCCGACCCTTGGAAAAGGGCCGGACTTTCTATTTATACACATTTTCTTCTAACCCTAACCCTAACCCTATTTTACATTTTGCTATAAAATATACTATCTAGTGGCCGGTACTACCTACACCACTTTACAAAAGACTTCAAGACGGAGAAGGTCTGACATGTCAGAAGAATAAGACAAGGAGATGGAGCAGAAGAATTGGCCTCGAGAAGAGAGCTGAGAAAGAGAAGGAATAAATCTGATTCCCTGGGGATTGAGGCTACATGCCTCATAAATAGGAAATGTGGTTCCCTATCTCCAATGCACCAGGTGTATATCTGAAGTGGCACCTTGAGAAGATCATCTGTCAGAAATCCTTGCACTGATTTGACATGCCTTGATGTATCTATCTGCCTTCTAACAACCTTCCACAACCTTTATTAATTTCTTGAAAGTGACCAGTCAGCCTTGGGGACCGAGACACAGGTCACTTAAAGAATAAAAAATATAGGAATCTAGAACTCTGAGATTTGGGAACTTACATTCCGAAAGAATAAAGAATACAAAAAAGAATACTTGGGCTTTCTCCAGCCTCCAGAGAATATTTATTGTTTCTTATTATCATTGAAGGTCTGGAGGACATGGGAGATTCCATCTTCATCAATTTCCTTAAGCCTGGCCTGTCGGTACTTAGCTACCTCAATCTGTTCCCCCAAGTCCAGAACATTTCCTTTAAACTCATCGGCCATTTTCATCGCATCGTGACCACTGAGTACCATACAAGTTATCCTCATCATTTGGGTGCCATCTACTCCCTCTAAGGATTGATACCTTGATTTCATTAGCTCATCAAACTTCCCCAAGACATATTCCTTTGGCATGCAAGTATCAGTGTTGAATGGGTCAGCTCTGGAGACCTTCGTAACAAAAGACTTATACAAATTAAAAGAATATTGCACCGTGTTGATCTTCTCCCATAGAGTTCCCACCAGTTGCTTGATTATCCCCAATGTGAGGTCAAGTCTGGAGTGTTGGGTCCTCACAAAATCAAACGACTCCTCCCCAAAAATTTTGGACTCAGAAACCACTTCCTCTTCAAGGCCGAGGAGTTCTTCAAATTCTACTTTCCACGCTTCATAATTTTCAATGTCACCCTCTTATATGTTGACAGTGGTTTCGGCCTGATGTAAGATGTGTTAGGCCACATATAAGTCTGGGAGGGTGGACACCAGGAAATGCTGGACATTTCCTACTTGTAGAGAAACCCACTCATCGACCACTTGGGATTTCTTCTTCATCACCCGTAATGAATCTATGTCACTTTGCGGTAGTGGTACATCAGATGTGGAGGCCTCTAGAGGAATAACACTGATGGGCTAGGCTAGCTCAGTTAGCAATCCCATGAGGTTTTCAGTTTTCTCCTTTTCAGCCTTGAGCCTTTGGGCCTCTTTTTCATAACGGGCCTCCACTACCTTAGCCGCCTCTTTCAACAGGTCTACCTCACCCTATTTTCCCCTCTTTCCCAGTGATATTTTAATCTCTAGCCTCGGTAGTTTCTTCGTCAGCGTCTAGAGGAGGTATTTCTACCACTGCAACTGTTTCTCCACCTAGCCCGGTTCGAAGAGTATGAACCATCCAGGCTTTCTTGGCCTTTGGTGGGTCATCAGCCTAAGCCATCATCTCGGCCAAGGAGAGATGAGCTCTGGGAGTCAGCAGAGCTTTCCTTTTCTTGGTTTCCAGTAACCACTATTGTGGCAGGGGTGGCTTATTAGCCAAAGTTTGATCCTTGGCTTCTTCCCTAATATCTTTTTGTTGTTTCTCTTTAGTGTTATGGGTCTCGCCTGGCTCCTTCCCCGTATCCTTTGGTTCATCGAAAACATTTTCCCTGATAACATTTGTTTCTTCTACCTTTTCATTGGTATCTTTGACCATGTCTGGGTCTTCGTTGGCCATCCCAGGGGTTTCTTTCTCTTGTTGTTTCTCTTCTTCCTTAGCCTTTGTTTTTGAGATTTCCTCTTCCATTGGTATATCTTTTGGCAATGGGGGAGGTATCAGGCCAAGATTTAGTGTTTGAGCCACAGTGATTACCTCCCCAAATGTAACCTTCAGGAGTGGCGTTTGGAACACGATGGCTGAGGTTATGGTTGCTCCCATAGGTCTAGTTCCCTTAGCGGATGCCACTTGCTCACTTTGATTTTGTTGGTCCACTCTCATGTTCTGTATCTCCAAGACCTCAGAGGCAATCTCTTGTTCTATTTCTTTCCCTTCCTCCATCTTCTCTTCCTGCTCCTGCGCAGGGTCTTGCTCCAAAGCCTCTTCCTATGCTAGGACTTCAGCCTCTATTTGCTCGATGTCCCCTTGTAATTTCCTGAACTCATCAGTTGCAAAAAAATCATCAAATTCATCTTGTGGGGGAGGATTGTCCAGAACATCAGTAGGCTATGGTTCTCTCTTAGGCTCCAGGGAGTCGGAGGAAAGGATCTCAACTTGTGGGATCTGGGGCATCCCCAGCTCCAGCTCTGCCTTGGGATTTTGGTTGAGCCTCTTCTTTCTCCTAGTGACTAAGGGTGGCCCCACATCCCTTAGTACTTCTTTTTCTTCTGGATCCACCCCCGTTGCCTTAACCATTAAGGCCGCTAGTGAAGGGGAGGAGGGAGGACGATTTGGTCCGGTCATGAGTACCGGAGTAGCCAGTCAGGTGATTAAATTCTCCCTCATTTGTTGGGAGGCCGCCACTGATTGCTTTATTTTCTCTTTTATGGGGATTTCTTGCATAGTAGGAGTTTCCATTATTCCTTTTCCTTTATCTCCTCCTTGTGAAGAAGTCCCGGCCCCTGGGGTTAACTTTGGTATCGGCTGGGTAGCCCAGCGAACACTCCCAAGGCACACCTTCTTAAAATAGGTGTGGCTACGTTTGACCACATTGTGGGTGAACTCTTCAATAGTGGGCCCCTCCTGGTCATCCCAGTCCACTAGTGGGAGGGCCAACTTATCAATCCCCTTTGCTTTGTACTAGGGATCTACTGTGGAGCTGGCGTCTGAGAAGTCTTTCAAAAATCTCTAGAGCTTCAATCTTATCATCCCTATGGTCATCCTGACGTAGTGCTAGCCTTGAACTTCCATATCATCCTGGCAGTCTTCCCAGAAGTCTTCCATATGGTAATGGTGGGGCTTTGATGCCCGGGGAAGTGCCATCACAATTTTGCCATGCGGATCAAAATGCTTCCACGCCAAGTAGAATTCCACCAAGTTATAGCTTTTAAGCTCATTATCTACTTCTTTGGTGGTGGCTAGACTGCATGAATAATTCCCACAAGTGATTTGGAATGGAATATTTGTTACCTTCTTCAAGGCGAATAAGGCATGTAGCTCCATCATTTGTCTACAATATTCTAAAAGAATTATCTTGTTCCCATAATATTTGGGTAACAAGTATGGTTTCCCAGAGAAACTAGTTACCCTTATGTATGTATGCTATTGAAACTATATATAATAATGGCCATAGCTCCGAACCAAATCCATTACCTTTGTAGATAGGTGATATACTGCATCCCGGGTGGGTGTGAGTACGTTATAGTAAACGAAGGCATTCTTTACTCGGCAAAAACTAGGGAAGCTGGCCTCCCATTGAATTTGTGAGAAATGGTCCCAAGGGGCCTTCTGACCGGGAGCTATCTTGAGGATGCCTTCTATGAGTATCCCATTAGTGCGGGGTCATTTTTGTGCCAGGGCCCAGAGAACATAGGAGGTCATATAAAACTTCTTCTTTTGGGCTATCTGAAGAAAATGGGAGTCCACGTGATTTGAAATTATGGTGGCCCAGTCAAAATACTCCCCTCCCATGCTGATACCAAGCAAGAAGTAATACATCCACCCGGAGAATTCCCAGGCATGTTGTTTCCCAAAGACCCAGCATAATGCTATCATCCCCATCTGGATGCTTTCTTTGAATTTGGACCTGGGGATTTCTTACTTCATCCTCTTGGGATCCCTCTTTGGGGTCTTGAGCCAATGATTATTCTTATATAAATGGACCTCTTCTTCCAACTGATTAAACTATGCCAAGGCATCTGACCTGGTAACTATAGTTGGCCTGTCAAATTGAGGAATCCCCAGCCCCATCTAAAAAGTTGTGGCATTGAGAGACACCATAGGGGTTGGATACCCGGTTGGCTCCAGGGGTGCGAGCATAATGACCTAGACAGATGTATTGTAGTGAGCTGCAAGTGTAAGAATAAGCTCTGGTGACTGCACCGAGCATGGGAAGCAAGCTACCTTGAGAATCCCAGAATTCTCAATTTTAATGGCTAATGGCTCTCTGGCCTATCATTGAATGTACATCATTTTCACCAAGGCCTGCATCTCGGGCCATGTCCCAACGCTAGTGTCGGTAATGAGCTAAACTTTGGACTCAATATTTGAGCCCATGATAATGTTGTCCTTTACGTATTTCATGCTCATGGGAAGTTTCTCCAGAGCTTTCTCCATCTTGGACCTAACAACCACTCTGGTAATCGCCATAGAAGGGAGTTCTAGACTCCCAAGTGGTGAAGATGCGGAAGCTTCAGACATGTTTGAAAGTATGTTGTTCCAAAAAACTACAAGGAAAGGTGACCATCAGAACGTATAGACAAATAAAAGCTCCAGGATCTGGATATCTTACCACCGTGGCACTCACTTTCCCTAAAAAGTTAGCTTAATTCAAAAATCCTGAAAAGTATATATATATTTTGCAAACTTAGAAATTTAACCAACATCTAGGTCTAGGGGTCTCATCATACTTAGTAAAGGAAAGACATGGGTTGGGGGGGTGGCGAGAGACCCAGAGTTCGAAGAACTAACCGTTGGAAGGATTGCGTAAAAAGCAAGCCATCAATCCCACATGGGTACCACGTGGGTATGCAATAAATAGAAGTTATGGTGACGGCAGCGGAGCCAACTGTCCGAATGCATGAAAAGTGAAGGCCACTTGGACAAATTTAAATGCATGCATGGGACATAAATGAATGGTAGGCTGGTTTATGGAGGAGAGAGAAAACCACCTGGTTGAAACCAGCCAAGAGACAAGTTTCAACCAGGCGGTATTCTACACAGAGCGAGCTTGCAAATTAGGAACCAGAAACAAATATAGCACGACAAGCTTGACAGACTACCAAGCCAATATACATAGAGTATACATTATATACAATAGAGTTGAAGGGTATATACATGTAGAATGGAAGGATACACATCAATGTACAGCAAATGTACATATATACACAAGACGTAGAGCGGCTTATTCACAAAAAACCAAACAATGTACAAAACATTTACAAATTTTACATTATTCTACATCTACACAGAGGGCGGACAACCCTCTGGCAGAGCTGACCCACCAACGGGTGGCAAACCAGAATGAACCGCAACAAAAATGCAAGGCAACACGAAAACTAGACAAACCAAAAAGCAGGAAAATAGAAAGGAAGGAAGGCACCAACCTGAAAATGAAGAAGGGCAAGGAAAGGAACTCATGCTACAAATGATCTATAATAGCTTCTACTACCAGAAAATCACCACTTACCACCACAAACCACTCACAATTACTCAGAATAGATTGGAATGGCTCGCACCGGATTATCTCTCAATTGCTGTAAAATTGCTCTCAAATCGCTCAAATTGCTTAAGTGTTTAATCGTGGTAAATGTGAAAATGATAGGTAATTTCTATTTATACCTGCGGTAAAAGCAAGTTACCTTTCCTTCTACAAACTCCAGACAGATATACCTCTGGACTCTGGTCCCGGGGGTTCCAAGCAACGATACCATCTTACGAAAAGATGACATTGTGGCAAAGAATCCCAGAGTTCGGAGTCCGGCTTCCAACAAAGGAAAAACCAACTCTAGGACCAGGTCCCAGAGACACGAGAGACAAAGACAAAGACAAAACAACACCATGTGTAAGAAAACCCTAGAGAAGGAAAGCAAAGAAAACAAAGGAAAAAGACAAGGCAACAGCCAAAAGCAGAAAGCAAAAAGGGGGACCCAACATTTTGCACACAAAATGTAGGGACGGGGATGCAGGGCATAACAGTTTCTCTTTTTTTTTTTAGTGGCTGCAAGAGGGTCTTTTGTAACCATCCTTTTCCTTTTAGAACTAGGAGGGGTCTTTACAATATCTTGTTTTCCTACCTTTTTCTCTTCTATTTTAACCTCCTTTTCATTCCCCTTATGTTTCTTTGTTGTAGACCTAGTCCTAACAGAAATTTATGGAGAGAACTTAGGCCTTGGTGGGGTGTGTTCTTTATCAATGGAGGAGGTTTTTGATGCATGAAGTTAAACTGTAGGAGGTACTTCAAGATGAACTCCTAAGGATGAGGTTTCTTCCCTAAATTTTAAGGTTTCCTCTATTGGCTCTTCTTGTGGGAAATTTTCTCCAATTAGATTTTCTACCATGTCATCCTCTGCTTTATAGGTATTTAAACCATCATTTTCTTCCATATACTCGAATGATTCAACATTAACAGCAAAACTACCTTTCTCTATCTGAGCCTTCTTTGGAGGTTTGTCTTCTCTTGTATTGGTTGCAGGAGGGTCTTTTGTAACTGTCCTTTTCCTTTTAGAACTAGGAGGGGTCTTTACAATATCTTTTTTTCCTACCTTTTCTCTTCTATTTTAACCTCCTTTTCCTTCCCTTTATGTTTCTTTGTTGTAGACCTAGTCCTAATAGAACTTTGTGGAGAGATCTTAGGCCTTGGTGGGGTGTGTTATTTATCAATGGAGGAGGTTTTTGATGCATGAAGTTAAACTATAGCAGGTACTTCAGGAAGAACTCCTAAGGATGAGGGTTCTTCCCTAACTTTTAAGGTTCCCTCAGGTATATTAACCCTATAGGATAATGGATTCCCGCTAGGACCTAAATTTTCTAATGAGAACCTCCTAACAATTAAAATTTCTTTCCATGACATATCAGAGGCTTCATTTAATTCCCTTTATACCAAAATTTTAATCATACAGTAGTGTGATATAGAGTTAGGCTTACCTTTTTTATTTCTTCATTTACATTGTTCAGGAGTAGATTGTACAAAATATTGGGAACATTCATCCTTCGATTATGGCATATATGAATTAGTATCTTAAAGTGAAGAGAGTTAAGACATGACTACCTACCTTCAAAAGTTAGGTATTTCATCACATACACAACTATTTGAATATAATCTGGTGGCAGTGATAATCTCCTTGTGCCTTGTTTATCCACCTCTAGATAAGGGTCATATGTATGAGTGAATTGAGCACGATTTGTTTTTGCATCCTTTGATTCTAGGAAGTTTTATCCCACTACTGGAAAGGCAATCACTTCATATATAAACTCTTTTGTGACCTTTACCCTTAACCCTTTCACATTGGCTACACCATTATTAAGTGTTTGAGAAAATTCTAGGGCAATTTCATCATTGTAGTCCGTAACCTTGAGTAAATAATTCTTCCACCTACAATTATGGAATTCCCAATGACACTCCTGGTCATGAAGAAGGACAATATGAATAGTTGGTTCATGGAGGAAATCATGGAGGAAAGGAGGACCTCCAATGATAAAAATTAATTCTTCTTCACAAGTTCTTTAAAATTAATTCAAAAATCCCTCCGAAATGGTTCACAAACAATTGCACGAATTCAAAAATTATCTGAAAACAAAAATCCTTCAACTTCCTTATCACTCCACTAATATGCACTTCCTCCTTCTACAAATATCCTGCTACTCAATCTCAAGCCCAAAAACAAGATTGAAACCATTGAAACTGACACTAAATTCAAAAAAAATGCCACTGAGATAACAATACATTGGTCACAGGAAGTATTATGAGAGATAAATGAAAATTATTACTAAAAAGATTTAATTCACTTTAAATATCACATCAAATGTCAGTCACACACCCTTTCCCTCAAATAACCCTGATACAATCTAGGTGCTAGCATAATGTGATCTGATTAGACACAACACGCATGATGACACACAAACATTATTCCCTCCCCCCAACCTTAAGTAAATAATAGGTCCACCTATTTAGGAAGGTGCTACATAGGATAATTTTGAATAGCCATATGACATATCAATAAATGGAATTGAATTCAAATAAATGAACTTTAGTAGAATAAATAAATGATCAACATACCTACCACTATTGTCATCAATGAATGACCTGCATGAACTTTGGAAGGATTAATTTGAAGTGGAGCTAGAAACATGTGATGAAGTGATGATGACGTGGGAGAAAAAGAGAATGGTATAGGTGATGGGAATTTATTATGAATAAAAATTACTTTCACAAAATGTGGAAATATTTATTATGACTGCATGATTTTACAGAGAAGAGCAGAGGACCTAAGGTCCTACTTCTTTAGCTGCAGGAAACTCAGATGATTTTTTCTCCTTGAACTCCTACATGAACTCTCATCTACTAGTTGGCTTATGATACAACTTTAAATTATGACCATTGACAAGTAGTTTGAATCTTATACCATCAATGGTGGTTAGCTGTACTGCTCCATTTGGAAATACTTCAATGATTTCATAAGGTCCCAACTAGCGGGTTTGGAATTTACCTGAAGTGTCTTTATATCTAAAATCATAGAGAAAAGCCCAATCTCTAGGTTGAAGTTTATTTTCCTTAATATATTTGTCATGCCAATTTTTCTCTAACTTTTTATAATCTTTGTGTTCTATAGGGCTAACTTTATGTACTCATCCAAAGCATTCAGCTTCTTGATTATTTCCTTTTGGGCAGTGGTGAGATCATTTAAAGTTTTTCTTAGTGTTTTATGCTCAAATTCAATGGGCATAACAAATTTTTATCCATAGACCAACTCGAATGGTGTGAAGCCAGTAGTAGTTTTCCAAGTAGTTTGGTAGGCCCACATGGCCTCTTGCAATTGAATGGCCATATCCCTTTTATGAAGTGCAACTATCTTTCTAAGGATAGAATTAATCAAGACTCTTTTGGTGACTTCTCCTTCCCCATTAAATTGAGGATGGTAGGGTGTAGAATTTATGTGCATGATGTTATTTTCATTAATCAAGGTTGTAATCAATGTGGAAGTAAACTGATCTCCTTGGTCAGTAACTATTTCTCTGGGAACTCCATGCCTAGTGAAAATATCCTCATATAATAATTCAACTACCTTATTATCCCTTGCATGCTTCATTGATTAAGATTCAACCCATTTATTAACATAATTTGTACATACAAAAATATAGGATTTTCTATTTGAGGATGATTCAATGGGCCCTACAAAGTCTAGGACCCATTTTTCAAATGGAGTCACAACTAATTGGGTAAATAAAGAAATTTCATCTAATCTGGTTGGTCTACCCATCCTCTGACACCTATCCCACTTCTTGGTATATTTTGCTTCATCCTTATGTAAAGTTGAGCATTAGCACCCTCTATTGAGAATCTGCATGGATGTCTTCTTGGCTGCAAAGTGACCACCACATGGTTCATCGTGAAAAGCATGCAAAATATCATAGGTCTCATCCTCACACACAATGTTTCTAATGATTTGATCTGGACCAATATAAAACATGTAATCTTCTATCTAGGATAATTTGAAACTCTTCTCCGCAAGTAACCTTCTTTCCTTTGGTGAAAAGTGAGGAGGAGTCCCACCAACATCTAAGTAATTGGTTGTGTCTGCATACCAAGGGTTGTGAGTAGTTATGGAAAATAAGTGCTTATCTAGAAAGGTATCATCAATGACTAAAAGATCATATTTTACTTGTAGTCTAGATAGAAAATCAACCACTACATTATCTTTCCCAGGCTTGTCAACAATTTTATATCAAATTCTTGCATTAACAACAACCACCTTGCTAACTTGCCTATAATAGAAGGTTTTTTCATGAGATACTTAATTGATGCATGATTGTGTGTACAAAGATTTGATACCTGGTTATGTAATGCCTAAATTTTTTAAGAGTATAGATGACTGCCAACATCTCCTTTTCGGTGACAGTATATTTGAATTCAGCTCCCTAGAGATTTTTACTAACATAGTAAATTCCATGCTCAATTTATCCTTCTTTTTGTCCTAGAACTGCTCCATGGAATAATGAGAAGAATCAGTGTGAATATATAATGGAAATGACCAATTTGGTCCTTTCAACATAGGAGCTTGACTCAGAGCTTCTTTATGGTTGTCAAAATCTTTTTCACTATCTGATGTCCATTCAAACTCAGCTTCCTTTTTTAAAAATATTGTACAATGGTGCTGCAATTTGATTGAAATATTTAATAAACCTCCTCTAGTATCCTGCCTGACCCAAGAAACTTCTGACTTCCTTCTGCTCAGAAGAAATAGAAAAGATAGAAATTATCTCAATTTTAGATGGATCAACTTGAATTCATGCTGAGAAGATATAATGGCCCAAGACAACACCTTCTTGCATCATAATAAAGCAATTTTCATTGTTCAAAGATAAATTTTGGTCTTTACATCTCTGCAATACTTTTCCTAAGTTGGTATGCACTTCTTCAAAAGTTGATCCATAGGCAGAAAAGTCATCAATGTACATCTGCATACAATCATGGTAAATATCAAAGAATATGCTAATGAATGCCCTTTGAAATGTTGTTGGGGTATTAAAGATACCAAAAGGAAAAAAAGTGGAGCAATCCTAATTTGATTGTAACCACTAAACCCATCCTAGAACGATAAGTATTGCTTGCCTACCAAATTATCTAAGGCTTGATCTCTGAAGGGAAGAGGGAAGTGATCTTTCTTGGTTGTAGTATTAATATCCCTATATTCTACACATACTCTCCATTTCCCTCATTTCTTAGGAACTATGAAAATAAGTGACACCCATTGAATATCATAAATAATATAGATAAAACTTGCATTCAACAACTTCCACAATTCTCCTTTGACAATATCCCTAAGAATGAGATTGATCCTTCTTTGGGGTTTCCTTACTAGTTTGAAGTCTTCACTGATATAAATCCTATGAGTATAGAGCTTAGGATATAATTCTTTCATGTCACTATAGTCCCATGTAAAGGCTTGTTGATGATTCTGCATCAATATGATGATAGAATCTTGTTGTGATGTAGTTAGACCTTTATTAATGGTTAGATATTTTCTAGGAGAAACTTCAACTTTCGTCAATTCTACCATATTAACTTCACTTAGATCGGATAACTATACTTCATGTGGAAATAAGGTATATAAATAGTCTATGGCTACAAGAAACTATGGTGAAGGATAAGGCAAAAGAATAGTCTACAAAGGGCATGGGGTAGCTTCACAAAATTGGTGGTTTACTCCATAGTGATTTTGAATAATACCAAACATGATGTCATATTCTTATTTAATGATAATGAAAGGTTCTATTTTTATCATCATAAGTTGCTGGAAAGAATGGACCTCATCCCCCTCTTCTACTATATCTTTCCATAAGGCCTTCTCTTTATCAATCTGAGGTTGTGCGGGAGAATAGAGAGAAATTTTCTTAGTGGATAAACCATCTAAAATAGTCATATTTCTTGACCTACATGTTATAAAGGAATCTATAGTAGCAAGCCAAGGTCTTCCCAGTATAACTAGACAACCTCCAAATTTTTCTTTGGGTGAAAATATCATGAAATCAGCAAGGTATTCCCAAGAATCAAGGGTAAAAACCAAATATTCTACCATACCTTTAGGTTTGACTATAGAACTATCTGCAAGCTACAAAAATATGGGAGTGGCTCTTAAGCATGTAATTTTAAGTTGATGCATGATATATTTATTCATAACATTTATGGCTTCCCCTAGGTCAACTAAAGCATTATTTACCTTAACCCCATTGATAACAATGTTAACTACTCGACTGTTAGGGTCAGAGTATTTAGGAATGGAGGCCCTTTCAAGAATTAAATCAGACAACTGACCTAGTACATGGAGAGTTTTAGGATATTTCTCCTTTCTCCCTACTTTCTTCGAACAAGCCTCCCTGATTTATTTACTATAGATAGGAACTACTTTTATAGCTTGAAATAGGGGTATTTTAATACAAATGTATTTCAACTGGTCAATAATATCAAAATTAGACTCTTCTTGTGGTTGGTCTACCTCATTATCAAGTCTATGAGGAAATGGAGGAGTCTTGGTGGGTAACCTAGCTTGTTGAATTTCCTTTTTTAAGGAAAGTTCAACACATTGTTCAACAAGATCTTCTTGGGGTAATTCCTCTAAAGGTACCTCTATTATAACAGGAGAAGATGGTGCTAGAAGTGTAGTGCCTAACCTGAGATGGATATCACTAACATTTAGAGCATACATAGGCTGTTGATTTGGGTTTGTGGAATAAACTTTTTATTGTTGGGGTTTATTATTGGGATTAGGTACTGGTTGTTCTAGAAACTTAGCAGGCTTTACTGGAGATGCATTTGCAATAGGAGGAGGAGGTGGTGGCATTAAAGTGGGATGTTGAGGTTGCTAAAGGAAACCAAATGATTAGTTAGGTCATTGTTGATCACCCCTCCACTGATGTGATTTTTTCCAATCACCTTTTGGTGGTTCCAATTTATTTTTGGAATACTGCCAAGTATTTTGATGTTATTGCCAATTCCCTTGATGGGGTTTCCATTGACGTCCAATATTTTGGTATTTTGGCCACTGAGACTATGGCTTATTCCAAGGTTGAGACTAATAATTTCTAGGATTAGGATTAAACTGGGGTTTCAATTGATTTCTAAAAGAAGTTTAAAAAGGAGCACTAAAATTCAAGGCATCTTGTGGCATACCTTGCCTTGGAACCCATGGTCTCCTTTGAGAAATGTAAAAGACTTGATCATCATCTCCTTCTATTGGGTTGAACTCAGTAGGTATGTGCTTAGCCTCCAGATTAGCCACTCTTTTACATATAAAATCCTTCTTCTTTAGTTTGCAATAAGGGAAATATTCAGAAAGCATTGACTCTGCTTCTTCATGCTTCTTTTTGGCTTGCATGATGTCCAACTGTGTGTCCATACTTTTGATAATATCTTGTTTAAATTTAGATAGTAGGTGAGTGATTTATGTCCTTGAGACTCCATTTCTAGTTGATTTCTGTGCAGCAGTGTAATAGCCTCTTCCTTTTTGAATATCTTCTCTTGAGTAATTGAGACATATCTTCTTGATATCATCCCTAGTTGAGTGGGTGATATATCCTCCTACCATTAAGTCCAATGTTTTAGTGAAACCATCATTGATTCCTCTCAAAAAGAACATTTTTTGTGATTTTTATTCAACTAATGGTATGTGGACTTCTATAGGCTAAATAGAAACCTTGATATATAATCCTCTAAGCTTTCATCTTCTTTTTGATGCATTCTAAAATTATCATCTCCTCTCATATAATTTCCCCTCTAGTATTCCTTGTACTTTGTCAAGAATGTTGCCTTCATCTCATCCCAATCATGCACAACATTACCCCCTAAGCCCATAAACCATTTGAGAGTTGATTATGTTAGAGTGGCTAGGAGTAACTTGAGCCTACGAGCATCAATGGTATGGTGAAAACTTCAAAAAAGGATGTCAAATTCAAAGAGAAATGTATCAGGGTCCTTTGTGACCAAACCATAAATTTTGGAAAGAGATGAAACAAGGATATTCTTAAGGTTGTTATTGTCATGCTGATCAGGAATAGGAACTAGAAAGGTTGTTGACATCCTTGGTGGACCTCTTGGTGGGATTATTGGTTGATAAACCACTAAAGCCAGTTAGTTATCACATTGATTTTTATTGGATGGGTTCATAGGAGGGAGAATGTGGATATTATACAAGAAAGAAA
The DNA here is from genome assembly GCA_018584345.1 of Thuja plicata. Lineage (NCBI taxonomy): Eukaryota > Viridiplantae > Streptophyta > Pinopsida > Cupressales > Cupressaceae > Thuja > Thuja plicata. The sequence goes on along the minus strand of MU225014.1, from coordinate 111,581 downwards.
TAAAAGGATTTGGGTCAAGTGGCTCTTCAAAGATGTTTAGCCCCATAGGTTCTTCTAAGGAAGATCAAGAGGAGTTTAAATTTTGTGCAATATCAGTATATAGAATCTCTTCTTCTTCGTCTACTTGGGGGGCAGAAATGGAACCTAACTGATCTTCATGGTAACTAGGAAGGAATTTCCCTAATGCATACATTCTTCTTCTATGCATGCAGATTGATAACCTCATACCAATTTAAACTAATGAAACTTTCAAAACTACCAACTAAAGAAAATAAAGATAACATGAAATGAAATTATAAATTGGACTCATGACTGCAATAGGTCCTTAGCTTGACACCATCCTTGACAACAATGCCAAAAATGTAGACCTTTCCAAATGGATAAATAAATCGGTTCAACTTCTCTACTCACAGATTGGTCATCTTAATTGAGAAGTTATCTTTCCTATGGTAAGGTTTATTTAATATGTCAACCCAGGGTCGTGAACTTGAAATGGTTTTGCACAATATATGCACTAAGTCTCTATTGAGGCCATGCTAGCTATTGCTAGAAAGATAAGAACAATAGGAAAATGGATGATTGAAAGTAAATTTAACTGGTTACCAAATATTTAAGCGTGAATAATAGTGAAATAAAATTACAGAAACCAAGTTCGGGTCTAGTAGGCAAGAAACTCCTCCGTCTTCTTTTGCTAGACGAACATACATAGGAATGGTTTCCTAGAGGCTATAGGAATAAACAATCAACTGAACATAAACTATAACAATGGAAATAAATAAATAAAAATACAGAGGATCAATCACCAATTGGGCCCCCTTGGGTGAGTGGATCTAAGCTCTCCAACACACCATGAACTCAGAATAACCATTGCTTTATTCATATTATAGAAACTGATTATACATAATACTGGAAATTGTGAAAACTATATTGCTGAAAATAGTTACATCACTATTAATATATTATTTTATGATCTCCTAGCTAACCTCCAAATAAGCTTTAAAACTTATTTGATCTTAAAATTTACTACTAATCGACTAAATAACTAACTAACCACCTCCAACAAAATAGATGGGTATAGTTATTGCATTGAAAATAGAAAGGAGAAATTATCTCAGCAAGAAAGAAACAATCTTCTTCTTATCCAAAGGAGAGAATATAGGAAAAATACTCCCTATATTTTCTCTATATATAAACACCACTAAATTCTTCAGCTTGAATGTGGATCAATCAGTTAAGTCATCAATGAGTATTCAATGTTGTCCTCTTTGTTGCTCCTGGTTGTATGACTTGGTCCAAGAACCAGTGAAACATATTTAAGTGTTAGCTTGACCATTATTTCATGTTCAGCCATTCCTACAGAAAAAGGTTAGGAACACAAAAACATGGAGATACATCCATTCCACATTTCATTCATTTATTATACTTTAGAGTTCATTAATATGGATATATCACATGGCTGCAGCAAAAACAAACTACTTGGCTGCAGGAAAGCTATTATGCTTCAATTATTCAAAAACGAATAATATAAAGATAACCATGGTTTAAGACATCAATTATTTCATCCCAAAATTATTAAATTCAACATGCCATATGTTCATCAGATACTAAATTTTAAAAGGCATAAAGCTATTAAAATTAAAGTCTTCAAACACCCATAAACCATATAACAGTTCTAAGCAAAAGAAGAAAAACTAGGACAAAATAGGTTGTTATTTAAGCCCATCAATACTAATGAATGGTAAGGGTTCGTAAGGGGTTAATGTGTCTTAGGAACCCTTATGACCCCTTACGACCCTAATATGTAGTGTAAGGGGTCCTAGGACACATTATGACCCCTTAAGCCCCCTTAGGACCCTCTAGAATACCTCTCTATATCTTAGGGGTTGTAAGGGTTGTTAAGGGATCCTATGACATATTAATGTGTCCTAGGAGCCCTTAAACCACTTACAACCCCTTACCATACACTAATGAATGATAAGGGCTCCTAAGGGTTTGTAAGTGGTCTTAATAGATCCTAGGACACATTAAATTTTCGTAGAACCCCTTAGGATCCTTTATGATCCATAAGATGTATGGTAAGGGGTCCTAAGGGGTGTAAAGGGGTCCTAGGACACATTAATATGTCCTAGGAACCTTTCTAACCCCTTAGGACCCTTGAATACCACTCTCTCTACCTCTTAAGAGACATAAGAGTTGTTAAGGGGTCCTACAACACATTAATGTTTCCTAGAACCACTTAGATCCATTATAACTCCTCAGGAACCCTTACCATACACTAATGAATGGTAAAGAGTCCTAAGGGGTCTTAAGACAAATTAACATGTCATAAGACCCCTTACAACCTTTTAGGACCCTTATGATGTATGGTAATGGGTCCTAAGGGGTCATAATGGGTCCTAGGACACATTAATATGTCATAGGACCCCTTATGACCCCATAAGACACTTAAACACCCCCTAAGATCTAGGGTAAGGGGTCCTAAGGGATCCTAGGACACATTATTATGTTCTAATACCCCTTATGACCCCTTAGTACCCTTTAGGACCCCTGTCTTTACATCTTATGTGTTATAAGGGTTGTTAACAAGTCCTAGGACACAATACTATGTTCTAGGACCCCGTAAGACCCCTTAGGACCCCTTACCATACACTAATTTATGATAAGGGCTCATAAGGGTTCGTAAGGGGTCCTAGGACACTTTAATGTGTTTTAGAACCCTTTCTTACCCTTTACAATCCCTAAGATGTATGGTAAGGTGTACTAACACTTTATAAGGGGTCATATGGGGTCCTATGCCATGTTAATGTGTCCTAGGACCCCTTAAGACACTTTAGGACCCTTCTCTATACATCTTAGGGATAATAAGGGTTGTTAATAGGTCCTAGGACACATTAATGTTTCATAGGACCCTTTAGACCCCTTACCATACACTAACAAATGCTAAGGGGTCCTAGAAGGGGTTGTAAGGGGTCTTAAGGTGTCCTAAGACACATTAATGTGTCCTAGGACTACTTATGACCCCTTATGATCCTTTAGGACCCCTATTATGTATGGTGAGGGTTCATAAGGTGTCACAAGGGATCCTAAGACACATTAATGTGTCCTATGGCCCCTTAGGACCCTTGAAGACCCATCTCTCTACATCTTAGGGGTCGTAAGGTTTTTTAAGAGGTCTTAGGACATATTAATTTACCGTAAGACTGATTAGACCCCTTAGGACCCCTTACCGAACACTAATGAATGTTAAGGGGTCCTAAGGGGTCATAAGTGGTCTGAAGGGGTCCTAGGACACATTAACGAGTCCCAAAACCCCTCATGACCCTTTAGGACCCTTTATGACACCTAAAATTTATGATAAGTGACCCTAAGGTGTCCTAAGGGGTCCTAAGACACATTAATGTCTCCTAGGACCCCTTATGGCCACTTAGGATCATTGAAGAGCCCTCTCTATACATCTTAGGGGTTGTAAGGGTTATTAAGGGGTCCTAAGACACATTAATGTGTCTTAGGACCCCTTATGACCCATTTTGACCCTTTAGGGCCCTAAGATGTATGAAAATGGGTCCTAAGGGGTTAATGTGTCATAGGACCCCTTATGATGCCTTAGGACCCTCTAAGACCCCTCTCTCTACATCTTAGGGTTCATAAGAGTTGTTAATGGGTAGTAAGTGGTCTTAAGGGATCGTAGGAAAAATTTACATGTCCTAGAATCCCTTATGACCCTTGAGGACCCTTTACGACCCCTAAGATGTATGGTAAGGGATCCTAACATGTCCTAAGGGGTCATAAGGTGTCATAAGGGGTCATTAGGGGTCCTAAGACACATTAATGTATCCTAGGACCCCTTATGACCCCTTGAAGAATGCTTTGTCCACATCTTAGGGGTCGTAAGGGTTGTTAAAGGATCCTAGGATGCATTAATATATCCTAGGACCCCTTAGACCCCTTACGACCCCTTACCATACACTAATTAATGGTAAGTGGTCCTAATAGGTCGTAGGTGGTCTTAAGGGGTCCTAGGAAACATTAACATGTCCTAGAACCCCTTATGACCCCTTAGGACATTTATGACCCCTAAGATGTATGGTAAGGGGTCCTAAGGTATTCTAAGGGGTCTTAGGACTCCTAATGACCCCTTAGGACCCTTGAAAACCCTTATGAACCTAGGATTTAGGCCTCTCTCTCTCTCTAACATTATTAAACATACATGTTAATTACCAAACTAACCATAGCATAAACAATACAATGAGAAATGATCCTCAAATGATCATGCACATGTCAAGGGCTTAAGGTTACAATCAATAGTCCACTAGGAATTGTGTTGAAGATAATGTGCTGATTCCTAAAATTTGGCTAAGTCTGAAATTTCCTAAAAAATCTCAAAATCCAAAATCTTTATCTTAACTTCTATGAAGCTGAAATTTCCTAAAAACCATCAAAATCTAGAATCTTTATGTATGGTCCTAGTGCTGAATTTGGCCCGACAAGGCTAGTTAGATTTGTATTACCCCATTTGGATTGCATATTTTTATTAGCACGTACACACTATAGGGCATATTACCTATAGCACACGCACCCTATTTATAAGGTTTTTTACATGTCTTTATTTCCATGTAGGGTGCACACCAGATAAGGCGTACACCCTATAGGGCATGCACTCTATTTGGTGTGTACCCTTTTAACTACATTGGGATCCACCAAACCTAAGGCTTGGGTTTTCCTTGGGCATCCAACCCAAAGGCTTGAAGTAATCAAACAGGTCTAAGACATTTTTTCCAGCAAACATACAAAAAATCAATTTTTTTCCTGTGTGCCCCCATTAGGTTTGCACGTGGTTCAACAATGATAAAATTAGATGTAATGATTTTATAGATTTCTTTGTTAGCTATTTAACCATATAATTTATTTTGAATTTTGATTATGTTAAGCTTTTCATCTCTAATTTATTTTTTAAGTATGTCCAATTTTTGTCAAAATCAACGTGTAGTATTTTGGGCATAGATTTTAGCTCGTTCATCAAATTTTGAAACAAGTTACTTTTTTAGAAACTAGACTCCATTCTACACACTTTAAAAATAAATAAGTTTTGATTTTCAATTAGTTTTCAATTATTTCTATGGGTAGCACACACAAATTTCATGTTCTAAGGATGTGTGCACTTCAAAAATTCATAAAAATTTATATATTTATCCAAAAATTAGCAGAAAAATCTGTAATAAACTAAATGGTGTTAGCTAACTTTTCATTGGAGAGATTTCAAAAATTCCAAAAAAAAGTTAACATTTTAGGGGGAGCACACCAGACACTATGTTTTATTTTTTCACAAAAAGGACCACTTTTTGTGATTCCCCTTTTTGAGGGCCTTAATCTCCACCATTTTCAAAATAAATTAGTATTTTAGAAACTATATTCAAAGTACTACAACTCTTTTTATTTTTGCATATTGAAATTTTGAGTCTAACTATCTTCAATTTCTCGTCAAAGTTAAGATTTTGTTGATTTTGGAAAAACAAAAGTGGCATCTTATACTCTATTTTTGGTCTCCCATCTTTGTGCACTTACCCTTCCCCTAATTTCATTAATGATAGTAGATCGACTTGGACCAACCTCATATCTGATTGAAAAGGATTAGGTGCAAGGTTAATTCATCACTCCTTGATTGAGTTTAAATGACTATGCAAAAGGTGTGAGTTTGAATGTTAGATGTAGGGCCAAATATGAGAAACTAAGGATTTTTAACATGAATAGAGAAAATTTCATAACATATTGTAGAAAAGAGATACAAATCTAGAAATACGAGATATAAAGGAACCTATGTTTAAAATTGGGGCTAAATTAAGGAAGTCAATGTTGGGTGGATGCCCTAGACCCAAGAATACCAAATGTACCTGTAAATTGCATTTTTGGGGGCCAATATGTTGCTTTGAACCTCACCTTAAAAAAAATCCAAAAAAGTGTAGGACAATGTTGGGTGGAGTGATGTCAACCATAATTTTTCATATCTAAAAAATCTATATCTATAGGCCTCTATCTGCTCTATTTGATTCTAGATCCATGTCTTCATATGATATTCCATGCCATACAAAAGAGATAATCTTTTGGTTTGATAGGAGTTTGCATAGATCAAACCCTGGTTTTGGAATTGACCATAAAATTGAAATGGAAGCTTTGAAGTAGAGTGTTGAATCCTATTCCTCAGACTTATTGATGTAATTATTTTTTAATGTGATCACATGTGTTGATACACTAACATGACATGACAAGATATAAAGAAGATTAATCATAAAATAAGCTTGCATGTAGATTCTTGAAACTTGTTACTCCACAATGCTTAGATCTGAAGAGGAAGAATATGATAGGATGAAATATTTAATTGAATACTTGATAATTGTTTGATGTGTCTTGGGTGTTCATGATATCAAAATAAATAAATAAAATTTCTCTTATATAGGGTTATCAAGGCATTTTATAAATTAAACCAACCTCGAATGGTCATATTAAAACATCAAGATCGAGGAACAACAAGTAACAAATTGACACTAACTTATTTGAAATTATGCCCACATTGGTGGGTCAATGGCACCCCAAGTGTCATTCAGCAAATTAAGGGTGTCATAAACACCATTTATTGGTTCAATAGTTCCACATGCACCATTGACCTATCAAACTAGGGAAATCAAGAAAGAAATTAAGTGCACATGGTATGAGACACAATTTGGATCACCATGCAAAGATATAACATCCAATTTTAAATATTTTGGTGAGAAATAGGATTTGATAAGAGCTAGGATACTATGCACAAAGGCAAGGGAACAAAATATGGTGTAAATTTTACAAGGTTACAATTCTACAATCACTCTCAATGTTATATCTCCATTAGAGAGATCATTAATATGAGTATCGAGTCTTTCCTCATGAAAAAAGATACCCTAGGAGAGGTAAAAGTATGATTAATTTCAATATCATCTCTAGGGTTTTCATGGATATTATCTACCAAAGCTTTTATGAAATCTACACATTCTATTAATTTCCTCAAAAAATATTATCAGATAGCAACATGAAATAAGGATAAAATCTTTGAAAAATGAATTGTAAGTAGGAAATATCTTTTAACCTTTACTATGCAATATGTGAGACTGTTATGAATGATTACAAGTGACATGAATTTAAATAATCTATTATCTAACTCATGATTTTTTTAATATGCATAAAGAGTATCAAAATAGATATGTAGACTTGGAGTACATATTTGGAAAGGAGAGAAATAGAAGGAGAAATCTAGGTCTTAAAGTGGTAGATAATGTTGGTTTTGCATGCCCTTATCCAAAAGTATCAGACATGGACAAAAATCATGTTTTATGGATCAATATTTTATTCAAAACCTTCCCTAAAAGTTTTGTATGAAGAGTGTAAAACAATGTTGGTATAAATCGCCAATATATATATATA